>JAKSZP010004367.1:0-80803 GCA_022478985.1 Massospora cicadina
TAATCATATAAAGTTAAATATCAGTTAAATTTAAGATCTAAACATATATTTCTAATAATTATATAGCAATTTGGCTGGGTATTTTCATATTCATTTAATTCGATTTTTTCATAGGTTTTGATAAGGGGTTGGTAGTTTGTGGCTGTTGTAAGTTCCGTAACTGGTTTTTGCTGAGTAGTGGTTTATTTTTTGGTTGATTCGATAGGCTCAATAGTTTCAGGTAAGTGATTGATGATTTAGTTAATTTGGCAGGCTTTATTGATTTTAGCTAAGTGGTTGGAGGTTTGAATTTTTAATAGGTTTAATGGTTTCTGAACTTATTGATAGCTATCTACCAATATAAAAACTAAAATAATTTAGAATTTGATTGATTTGATATATTTATTTTCCTTGGCCGAGTGGGTTGATGGTTTTTGGTCGAATCGACAGGATACAATTTAGCTTTGGGGTGATTAGTAATTGGTTGATTTGATAAGTTCAGTTAGTTTTAGCTGAGTGGTTGATGGTTTTGGTTGCTTCGATTGAGCAATTAAATTTGGCCGAGTAGTTATTGCTTAACTATATATAAAATCTAAATTAATCAATTCGAATCATCTGAAATTCTATAGATACCTTAGCGAAGCACGGGTAACTCCGCTAGTATATAATATAAAACCTGAGTTCTTCAGCTCAAATCGTCTGGTAATAAATAACCCGAGCAACGCCGAGTAACTCCACTACTATCATATATTTATATAAGTCATAGCTAATTCCTGCTGTCACTCTAGTGCAGGTTTTGTTCAACACATGTTCGAAACCTGTACTGGCTAAAAAATCTCGGTGTGGTTTGTCCCGAGGTTGGCCCACCTCAATTACTTTTTTACATAAGACATAGTTTTTAATGCATTTGTATAAGTTTCAGGTTTATTTCTTTTTAAGTTATATATTTTTTCTTTAAACAGAAATCAAATTATAAATTTTCAAAATTGTTGTAATATTGTATAGCAAATATTGTAATAGCTAATGTATTATTCAAGCTACAACAGAATTTTTAATTTAGCATATAAAAATAACTTATTTTTGCAGCTGGCAGTTAGCGACAACTTTTTTAAAAAGATATGTATGGGCCTATAAATAGGGTAAGAACCCAAGCAACGCTGGGTAAATTGGCTAGTTACTACTAAATTAAGTATGACTAGACTATACGGCAAAAGAAGCCAATTAAAGCTATGTGAATATTTCTGATGCAAAGTAAAACTTTGAATATCAATTTTCTAATTTATATAGGCTTATATGAAGCCCAGTCAACGTTGGGCACTTTAAGCTAGTCATATAATAAGGTTATTATATTTATATGGGTATGTGGGTATTTATTTTACATCTCCTCTTAAACTACATGACCAATTTCAACTAAACTTGCCAAAGATATTTTACGTAATAGAACAAATATAGGCAGTTTTAAAATCTTAATATTTATAAAAATCATATGTTTTAAAAATTTTATAAATGAGAATAGTAGTGTTGGGGTACTATCTGGTTGATTGATTTGGTGAGTATTCGATTGATCTGACAGATTCAATCACCTAAACTTATTAATGGCATCTACAATATAAAAGCTAAGATAATCGATTAGAATCGTCTGGTATATTATAAACTCGAGCAACGCCGAGTTAAGCAGCCTGTATCAAATATTATGACCGGTTGCGCCGTTAAGGGCACGCATTATCCAAAAACAAAGGATTTTAAACCAAAACAAAAATAAAGATCTGGTGTAGGTTTAGTAGAAGACAATGTCGAATATTAGTACCTAAAATCAGACCAAACAAGGCCAATGAAACTAATCATCAGCTTCACGCTTAAAACCAATGAAGGAATCTATGAATAAATCTCACTTTTATAAACTTTTTTGATTTACATGGTATCAAAGATTAGTCCATTTGTTATTCTGTAATATATTTTTAGTGGTTTAGTTTATTATATTTCAGCAACTTACAATTTAGTAGCCACTTTAAGTGAGTACTTCCTTATCATTCTAACTCAAATAGCGTATGATGAAAATCGGAAAGTGTGGCGTTCTAAAATAAAAGTAATTTATAAAACGTGGTTTAATGATGAATGATTACGAGCGTAATATTTAAGCTCTCAAATGCTCCACATGTCTAGCATATCCAGTAGCACTTTGCTTTTTAGAAGCAATTTAATCTTGTTTGCTTTATTTTAAAGAATTGTGGCAAAAATAGGTATTTTCACAGTGCGTTATTACATTTTTATGTCGTAGTAGTGATTCATAACTTAATCAATATTGTAGTTATATTTTTTATATTAGCTTATCTGAATCTTTGATCCAAGAGTAGAAAGGATATCACAAATACTAGCCTACTATGTACCCATTACATATGAGCAAGTGGACACGATCTGTGACTGAAAACAGATGTACAAATTGCTAGGCAAACCTTTTTAAAAATCTGGTAATCAAACCTAAATAAATAAATACCAACTTATAGATAGCTTTTAAAGTTGGATAAAAATTTAATCAATAAAAAAGTACCCAACAAATGATTGAAATTGCAAAAGGTTAACTTTGTATACTTAAATATTAATGAAAGTTTTTTGTACTAAATGATTTCCAATATCATTGGTTATTCATAATCTCTAAAATAACTGCAAATTACGCCAAGCCGAATATAACAGGTTTCATGTCTAAAATTTCTGCTTGGATACCTATAATTGTTCTAAGTTGCGACTTCTTATATGAATATTAGACTAACTTATAATTTGGTTAATATTAACATACCTGTATGATGTGGTATATTTATCCCAAGGTCGACCCACCTCGAAAACATACCTGTATGATATTATAAGATGGATCACTTTAAGTGGGGAGGCAATTGTGGGAATTTGTGGCAATAATACAAGCTAGAGACCTTTTGATCCATTAGTTTAACGTTAGATCCTCCTCCAATAAAGTGGTTGAGTGTGTATCAAACCTTGTTCTCCCATTTAAATCATGAATACCAGCATCTATTTAAAGCGAGAAACTCAATGTAGCTAGCTTAAAATGAAGCTTATGTATCCTTTAATGACACTCTTAGCGGCTGACGGATTTGTAATCTTGCTATTTGACGTCAAGCGACACTTCAGTAATGGGGTGTATGACTGGTTCACCTTCGATTTTAGACCAGCCAAGGGAAGAGGAGGCCGCTGCGAAGGAAAAGACGGTTGCTGCGCAGGAGATTGGTGCATGAAGTACACGGGACACAACTGGTTGGGGTTAAATTTTCAAGTTACTGGTCCCGAGGATATCAATCAAGAGATAGTCGTCGCTTATAACTTTGTTGAATGGTTCAGCAGTCGTACTTCAGATTATGAAAGTGAGGAAACTTTTATTCACTGCATCTCAGATTGTCCTATCCCTTGGATATAATTAAATACTAATCATTTATTGCTTTTTAGATAATCTTAATTTATGAGTGATATATCTAGTCTGAAGTAAATTCTGATACGTAGCATTAGTGACCTTATATATATCTTATCATTTATACTATCTTCTTGCCGTTGAACAACCAGCCATTTTTAACGTGATATCTATATATATAAAAGCAAATTGTGTCCGTGTGTGTGTGCGATGCCCAGCCAAAACTAGAGCATGTAGAGCTCTGAAAATTTGGCTATATGTGGACGGGAGGGGGTCCGTGTGCACCTCGAAGCCCGATTTTTAATTTTCATAGTAAAATAAAAGTTTTATATGTAACAAGTTAAAATTTTATATGTTTTTAATGGAAATCGGTATATTGTTACGGCCGAGAAGTTTGATATTCGGTTAATTCGATAGTTTAAATGGTTTTGCCGAACGGTTGGTGGTTTAGGGTTGATTAAGCTTAACGGTTTTAATAAAGAAGTTAGTGATTGGTTGATTCGATATTTAATTGGTTTTGGTAAGTGGTTGGTGATTTTGGTTGTTTCGATACATTTAGTTTTAGTTACAAAGCGGTTGGTGATTGATTGGTTGATTTTTAATCTAATGGTTTTAGCTAAGTGGTTTAGTTAATTCGGTAGGTTTAGTTGGGTATGGCTGAATGATTGGTAATTTTATATTGATTCAGTATAATTTAATTACTTAATTTTATTGATAACCGTCTACAAATATAAAAAAATAATATTATCAGATAAACTTTAAACCCACAAATAAATCTGTGTTAAAGTGGGTATCAACAAGAATCAGCCTAAATTTTTTTTACAAAAGTATCAGTCTGCTAAGTTCTTTATATAGATGCATTATCTCGAGCAAATAACCAAAAAAATCACCAAACTTGGCACAGGTATTCTATAGTTTGGGAACGGAATGCTAATATGTAATTCTATAATATAATCATATAAATTTCAATATCAGTTCTATTTAAGATCTAGAACATATATTTCTAGTATAATTATATGGCAATTTGGCTGGGTATTTTCATATTCATTTAATTCGATTTTTGCATAGGTTTTGATAAGGGGTTGGTAGTTTTTGGCTATTTTGTAAGTTCAATCATTGGTTTTTGCTGAGTGGTGGTTTATTTTTTGGTTGATTCGATAGGCTCAATAGTTTCAGGTAAGTGATTGATGGCTTAGTTAATTTGGCAGCCTTAATTAATTTTAGCTAAGTGGTTGGAGGTTGGAATTTTTAATAGGTTTAGTGGTTTCTGAACTTATTGATAGCTATCTATCAATATAAAAACTAAATTTTTTTGGGAAAAAAGAACTTCCTTTAAAAAAAGCTCTAAAAAGTATGAAATAATTGAGAAATTAAGCCTACTCAATAAAACCCTTTTTGAAGGCGGCGCCATATTTTAAACTGAATTATAGAATTTTTCTCACAAATACAAATTATTTCTTATGTCTGGATTGTGTCCAAGTGTAAACTATAAGCAACTTCAAACAAATAGTACTGAGTATATAAATTATAAATAACTATTATGAGTCAGTTAAAATATGGCGCCAACTTCAAAAAGGGGTTTATTGAGTAGGCTTAATTTCTCAATATTTCATACTTTTTAGAGCTTTTTTAAAGGAGGTCCTTTTTTCCCAAAAAAACTTTACACCCAGCTCTTTTCCCCCTCAAAAAAGTAGTGCATTTTTAAAAGTGGTTCTTTTCCTACTTTTATTAAATATTACTATCTCTATATATTGTTTTTGCCCCTTACTATTTCTCTATAGAATTAAAACTTATCGTGTATCTATTATATATAGTATCTTAAATTTAAATTTTATTCGAGGTGGGTCGACCTGGGGACAATACCGCACCGATTAGGGAAGTGAAGAAAATGGGAAAGGAGGATAAAACCCGGAAAACCTCCATGCGCGGCGTATGATAGGCCAGGAACCCCATGGACCGCCTTTGCTATTCGCTATCTCGGTTCGGGGCATTGGCGCGCAAAACCAACACAGTCAAAATCGTCCCCTACCCAAAGTCCATTACCGGGATCGAACTCGGGAGGCAGTGGTATATATAGTATCTTTTTTTTTTAGTACTAGATGGTGGTATATATAGTATCTTATAAACAAATATACTAATAATTCATTTTATTAAATTTAGTTGATTTTTTGGTCAAATTATACTAAATTTACTGATCACCATCTACAATACTCATTTTATTAAATTTAGATGATTTTATTGGTCAACATATGCCAAATTTACTGATCACCATTTACAGTAAATCCATTTTATTAGATTTGGTTGCTTTTAATAGTCAATCTAAGTAAATTTATTGATCGCAATCGAAAATAATTCATTTTTAATAAATTTAGATGAGTTTATTGGTCAAATTATGCAAAAACGATAGCCTCTATAATGATTTAAGCTTGTACCGCTATGAGCTCATACTGACTGAATTTTGAACATACCCCCTGCTTTAGGACATATCAAATGTGCAACGAAGCTATCGCTTCACCGATGGCGGAAAAAGTTTATCCGGTGTTGCATTAATCCCACAAGTACCCATTGCTTCCGAGCCCGTTTTGATATATTTACTAAATTAATAGGCAGACTTTTGCCCAATACTTACAAAAGTAAAATGGGACCTAAGTTGGAGCATCCTCGATTTTTGGAGAAGATGATCATCCAAATTGGTCCAGTATTTTCAGAGTTATGCATGAACAAACAAAAAAATAATGATCAAAGTTTTAACTTATGGTAAAAAACTTAAGTGCATGATATATGCCTTATGGCTGAAGGTTGTTAGAAACTTTCTTAACTTTTTATCTACTGTTATGATAGGATACTTTCTTTGTGTTTTGTCATTTAACTTTAAAAAACATTGAGCCTAATATAACACCTGAGACCCTAAATTTACATCAATTTTAATATTAAAACCATTGCATGATTTCATACAACGCTAAAAGTTAGGTAACAGTTATATAATTTAATAGATTATATGCCAATAAAATATATCATGTCAATATTTTATTAAGTTTAGTTGATTTTATTGATCACTCTATGCTAAAATTACTGATCACCATCTACAACAATTCATTTTATTAAGTTTAGTTGATTTTAATGGTCACTCTATAATAAAATTACTGATTGCTATCTACAATAAATCATTTTAAATCTATTAATTCTAGTCAATTTTATTGGTCAACCTATGCAAAAACAATCCACACCTATAATGATTTAAGCTTGTCAGGTATGATCTCATATTTTGAACTTACCCCCAGCCATAGGACATATTTCATTTCAATATATATATTATCAATCAGTTGATTTAATTGGCCAATCTATAATAAAATTATTGATCGCCATCTACTTAATAAAACACATTCACTCATTCACTGACTGACATCTGAAACCTTTGAGTCTGATAGGGTCAATCTATTTGGGTGAGTGGGTGAGAATTGGCAAATCTTATCGAATCTGAAATTATTGAGCCTGATGGGTTCAATCTGTTTGGACAAGTGGGTGAGAATTGAAAAATATCATTGAATAATTCACCAAATTTGCTCACCTGAAACTAATTGATTCTAATAAGTTTAATCTATTTGGGTGAGTGGGTGAGAATTGGAAAATAAGATTGTATCTGAAATTATCAAGCCTGATGGGTTCAATCTGTTTGGGCAAGTGGGTGAGAATTGACAAATACTATCTAATAATTCACCAAATTTGTCAAGAGAGTGTCTGTAACTTTCTCATTCCCAGCAAGGTGATGTGGGATGCAAACCCACATTGCTAGGGAACTAGCCGTTAAAATAATGGGTAGGAAGGCACCTCAAGCAGTGCCAGTGCAAAGGGTACTCCAGGCAAGTGTGTAAAGAGCAATATAAAATATCAGGTAAGTAAGGAACATCACCGCTTGAGTGGACCCCAGAGGGGCATCCATAATCAAGTGTGGCTTGATGTCAGAGGCTTTGGGTGCCTCAATCTGGAGGGGACCTGGGCAGCCCACAGGTGCCCCTGAGATTTTAGTAAATTGCGAGATAAGTTAGTGGCCCACCTGGTTGAAGACCTCCCCAAAGAGGTACACCACCAAGTTTGCCCAAGAAACCATTGAAAAAATGTAAAATAACGGATGTTTTTATTATAAAAGTCAATCAACAAGGAGTGTTGATTGCAAAAACATATTTAAAATGAACCAGAGAAATTTGGGTTCTGCAGAAATGCGCTCAAGCCTTGACACTTCAATAAACAGACGCTTTCATCCATTTTGGTAAAATACACCAAAAGTGCCTTCACTCAAGTAATCAATTGAAGCCTTATTTTACCTGAAGTCAAAATTTCATAGCTGGAGTGGGACTCAAACCCTTGCTCTCCAACCAAGCAAATTGAACCATTATCATTTAAAATATAAATCATCTGTTTTAGGGCCTGAGCTGAGATAAGAGGCTGGGCATTTTGCACCCCATTAGTATCAACCTGGGCATGCTTGGCTTGCACCCAGCGTTGATCTAAGGTGTGCTTTAGGTCAGCAAGAGCCTGAAGCTTCATCTTCTGGGCCTCCTGTCACCCAGCCTTATCCCTAGCATCAGTGCCTACTATTATGTCATCCAACCATGACATTACCCTCTCCTCCCTCTTGGGCTCCACCCCCTCCAGGGGCATTCACTAAGGAGAAGTTCTTATGTGCTGGCAGCAACTTCATAGCAGTAACAGCTAGCTTTGGCTAAGATCCTGCAGCCTCAGAAAAATGATTATGAAATGGTTCAATCAGGTCTTGGGCATGTACACAATCCTGTGCTGGCACCCAGCTGTTCTTTGCTGCATCAAACCTTTTCCAAGATACCAAGTACTCAAGGCATTGCTTAACCTGGCGAGAGGCTACTATCTCCTCCACTTCCCATTCCGGTGCCCCATCCACAAGATAAGCCTCAGGGGTCACAGAAGGAGGGCCCTCAAACAAAATCAAATTTCTTTCATGAAAGATGGAGAAGATCCAAAACACTGAGGGAAGATCCAACTGGTATGAGGCATGTCCCACCTTTCTAACTACCTGGTAAGGACCAATCCTCTTTGGACCCAATTTTTTGCATAGCTGCTTGATAGGGATGTTGTGAGCATCAAGCATCACGAGATCCCCTTCCTTGTATGCTGGACCCACTTGGCACTTTCCATCAGCATTCTCCTTATAAACCAGCATAGCCACCTCCAAACTTGTGGACACCCCTTGATGGACCTTCTTGAGAGTCTTAGCAAAGTCCAGCACCACTTCCACTTTGGAACCACAGCTGGGCTTCATGTTAAATGCAGGGTTAAAGCTGTGGTTAGCAAAAAAGGTGAACAACCAATTGATGAATGCAAAGTGTTGTAACTAAACTGGGCCATGGGAAGGTGAGGAACCCAATCTGAATGGTCTGCGGTGGTGTAACAACGCAGAAATTGTTCTAAGCACTGATTCACTCGCTCAGTATGCCCATCTGATTGGGGGTGATAAGCAGTTGAACGGCAGGGGTAGATCTGAAGAGTCTTACATAACCCTTCCCAAAAGATGGAGGTAAACTGGGGTCCCTGGTCACTGATGATTTCTTGAGGAACCCCATGAAGCGTAAATACATGGGCGATGAAGAGCCTGGCCATTTCAGAGGCAGTTATAGTTGTTCTGCAAGGAATAAAGTGGGCAAACTTTGTAAAGCGGTCCACCACCACCATGATTGCATAATACCCATCTGAAACGGGTAACTCCACAATGAAATCCACTGATAAGGAAGTCCAGGGCCCTTCAGCCTTTTGGACTGGTACCAGCAACCCTGCTAAAGGTTGCCAATTGAGTTTTATCTGATTGCAGATCAGGCACTCTTTGCAGTACCGCCCAACCTGAACAGGCAAGCCCTTCCAATTGTAAGTGCATCATATCAACTCCAAAGTTTTTTCTTTTCCAGGATGAGCAACGGTGATTCCATCATGATGGTCCTAGATGATCTCCAGGCGCAGTGGTCCAGCAAGAACCCATAGGCATCCCTGAAACCACACCATCTCATCCTTCACATGATAACCCCTGGATAAGTACTCCTGATTCAGAGCACTCTTAGTGAGAACAACAGCATATTTAGCTGATAACAGCTGAGAAAGAACTACCTTCCTAAACATGCTATATCCTGCTGCATTTTCCAAAGGCATGAGTGCTGGCATATGTACCGTGGACTTAGGAAGTTGAGGCAGAATCATACTCAGGGGAATCATCAACTGAGTGTTGTAAATCTCTACCTCCTTTGGATTGGGAGCCAAAGCAGGGTTGCAGCTCAAAGCATCCGCCAAACCATTCTCCTTGCCCTTGGTGAACTCATAGGAAAATGTAAATAGGGCAAGGGTCTCATGCCAATGGGTCTGACGTGGTGTTAAAACATGTGGAGCACGGTAGTACAACAGGGCTCAGTGGTCAGTGCATACCTGGAATGGTTGGGAAGAGCCATGTAAGTGGTGACACCAATAAATCAGCACCTTACCACTGCTAATAACTCCTTGTCATAAACGGCGTAGTTTAACTCATGCAAAGACATTTTCCTAAAAAAATATCCCTCAGGATGCTCAGACCCATCTTCACCCACCTGTAACAGGGCAGCCGCAATGGCAAAGTTGGAAGCATCTGAGGACACAATGAACTCCTTTGCAGGATCAACATGGTGAAGGATGGATGTGGATAACAAGGTGCACTTCACCGCTTGGAAAGCATTTTCCAAAATTGGGGGACCAATGAAGCACCTTGGCACCGCTGGCCTTATATAAGGGTGCTGCCACCTTGGAGAGATTGGGCATGAACTTCTTGAGGAATGTACACCTTCCCAAAAAGCTCCTCAATTCCTTGACTGAGGTGGGGGTATGCCATTTACGAATAGCCTTCTCCTTGTCTGGAGTTATCATATGGCTTTGGTCAAAAACAATGTTGCTCAGAAAAGTAACCTGGGACTTGAAGAATTCACATTTGCTAAACTTGAGGGTAAGGCAAGCGTCCCTCAATCTCTCCACTACTTGTCAAAGGTGAACTGCATGTGACTCATGATTGGGGGAAAACACCAGAATGTCATCCATGTAGGCAACCGCACATACCCCAACAAGTCTCCCAATGCAGCATCAATGCAGCGTTGAAAGATGGCAGGGGCATTCTTAAGCTCAAAGGGCATAACCCAGAACTGGAAAATTCCTTTTCTGGTGCAGAATGCAGTTAACCATTCCTGGCCCTTCTTTATCCAGATTTGATTGAATGCATTGAGGCAATCCAACTTGGAGAAGACCTTTGCCTTCTTCACATAGCGCGCAATCTGGGATCTAAAGGGATGGGATGGAGGTCAGGTACAGTCACATTGTTTAAATTTCCATAATTGACACATGGACGTAAAGTTCCATCAGCCTTCTCCACAAAGAGCAGTGGGGAGCAAACAGGGGAGGTACGCTGAAAGATGGCACCTTTGGCCAACTGCTCCTTCACCCATACATCTGAAACCTCTTCCTCCTGGACATCAATGGGTATATGGGAGAAGAAATATGCACCAGATCCACAGTAAGCTTAAATTCACAATCAAACTTGGAATGTTTTGGTAGCGTACTAGCTGAAGCTGCATCAAAAGAAGATGACAACTCCTCCAAACAGGAAGGTAAGGAAAGTCCCACAGTGGGCTTCAACAAAGGGGCAAGATATGGACTGGGAACCTTGGGCCAATGGGGTAATTTGCCTGGGGCATTATCCTCCAATAGAGGAACAATCAACTGGTGACTGTTTGTTAATGACAAGGATAAAGTGTTTTCTTTTATATTTGTTCTGACGTCAAACTTCCACCACCACTCAACACCCAAAATGATGGGAAACAAGAGGTTTCTGATAGCTTGAAACTGATCAGACAATAGATAAGAACCTATCTGGAAATTGACTGACTCCATGATATTTAGTGTAGGGATACCTTGAGAAGCCCCACTTCTAACCATACCACTGGGTGAGTAACTCAACTCAAGGTAGTCAGCGAGGTTTTGGTCAATAAAATTATTTGAGGCACCATTATCCACCAAAATAGGTGTACTGAACTTTCCATAAGAGGATGTAAGGGTAGCAGACAACAAGAAGTATCCAGAATGGGATTTATTCAACGCAGAAAATGCCATCAACTCAACACCAAATTCTTCCTCTGGCTTGAACAAGCCATCAGGGTATGTTTTGGAATCATAGAAGGGGAAGGATAGTGGGCCACTCTTACTACTGAGGCCACATATCCTACCACACCTTCTGCAGGTGCATATACATCTTTAAATTTGTGACAAAGTTCCTTCTCCACTTCCTGAGAACCCCTAATCATGGTAGGGATCAAACGAGGGTTCTCAGGAGTAATCTGGTAGACTGAAATGGAGTCCTCATCCAGACCATATGAGCAAATAAAAGGTTTGTTTTGGGATAAATCGCTCACATTATAAAACGCGTTTTTTATTCAAACAAACCCTCACTCGTTCCAAGGGTTTGGTGCGCATTGCTATCCAGGGCCATCACCCCCAAGCCCTGAGCTGATGCCTTGGCATGCACCTCAGAAACGTGTTGGGGAGAAAAAATGATAACAGAATTGGTTTTGTTAAGTTCAGGTTTGGACCCTTCGATGTTCCTGATTTCTGCCAAGATGGGGAGGAAATCAGTGGGAAGCATCTCACGTTTTAAGGAAAAATCACTAGTCAAGGAAGCGCTATTTATAGGGATGACCATGAATGAAATCATTGTGGTGGAATCATCTGAACCTTTACTTCCTTTTTGGGGATAGACCCCTGTATATTTCCAAATTTGGAAGAAGTAGAAGGATTAGAAGGATAAGCTTCCTTTATTTCCAGAGGCGTGCGTAGCTTTTCAGCTCCCATATTTATATGATTTGATCTAATGATGGCCAAATTACCTGGCCCCTTCCAGGTTGGGGTGGAGAAACTACCCCAAAGGGTTTTGACAAGATGATCAAATTTGGAAGGAGGCGACAGCCAAATTGGGGAGTTTTGCATTAAGATGTCTAAGGTCAAATGGAGAAATGACATTTTAACTTTATCAGTTAAAGGCAAAGCCTGGGCTTTTTTGCAGAATTCACTCAAGTATACTTTCATTGGATGACCCACTTGTGCATAGAAAAAAAACTCAAAGAAGGAATGGAAGGAGGCTTCATCATGTCAATTCTGCTCCAAGACCTGTTCCAAACCCCCTATTGCTTGCCACAAAAGCAGCTGCGTGCAGAGTACCGCAAAAACCCAATCACCTATCTCAGAAGACAACTGGGACAATAGATCCACTCCTTGCAAAAGCGGATGGGAACCTGACAAATTGTTTTTAATGAGGGTTTTAGTTCCAGGGAAGCTAAGGCTTGATGGAATTTTTGAGTAAATTTCAGGAGAAAGGTGGGGAATCACAATCTTAGGATCATGAAAAGTCCAAGACCTCCAGGTATGAGCAGGAAGGGTGGGCACTTTCCAATTATTAGTTGCAAGAATAACGCTGAGATGCACAAGTACAAAACCAAATGAGAACACTGTGGTGAGCACCATCATGGCAGTGACAAATGGCCAGCGCACCCAATTTACTAATAAAGAAAGTCCCACACGGATAATTCTTATGCATGTATAATAAAAAGGTTAATCAACTAATGTCAAGAGAGTGTCTGTAACTCTCTTGTTCCCAGCAAGGTGATGTGGGATGCAAACCCACATTGCTAGGGAACTAGCCGTTAAAAGAATGGGTAGGAAGGGACCTTGAGCGGTGCCAGTGCAAAGGGTACCCCAGGCAAGTGTGTAAAGAGCAACATAAAATACCAGGTAAATAAGGAACATCACCGCTTGAGTGGACCCCAGAGGGGCATCCATAATCAAGTGTGGCTTGACGTCAGGGGATTTGGGTGCCTCAATCTGGAGGGGACCTGGGCAGCCCACAAATGCCCCTGGGATTTTGGTAAATTGTGAGATAAGGTAGTGGCCCACCTGATTGGAGACCTCCCCAAAGAGGTACACCACCAAGTTTGCCCAAGAAACCATTGAAAAAGTGTAAAATAACAGGTGTTTTTATTAGGAAAGTCAATCAACAAGGAGTGTTGATCGCAAAAACATATTTAAAATGAACCAGAGAAATTTGGGTTCTGCAGAAATGCGCCCAAGCCTTGACGCTTCAATAAACAGACGCTTCCATCTGATTTGGTAATATACACTGAAAGTGTCTTCACTCAAGTAATCGATTGAAGCCTTATTTTACCTGAAGTCAAAATTTCATAGCTGGAGTGGGACTCAAACCCTTGCTCTCCAACCAAGCGAATTGAACCATTATCATTTAAATATAAATTGTCTGTTTTAGGGCCTGAGCTGAGATAAGAGGCTGGGCGTTTTGCACCCCATCAGGATCAACCTGGGCATGCTTGGCTTGCACCCAGCGTTGATCTAAGGTGTGCTTTAGGTCAGCAAGAGCCTGAAGCTTCATCTTCTGGGCCTCCTGTCACCCATCCTTATCCCTAGCATCAGTGCCTACTATTATGTCATCCAACCATGACAAAATTGCTCACCTGAAACTCAACAAAAATCAGTATTAGAGTTTAGGTAGATTAGGTAGTTAGGATAACCAGTTTACCAGCCATGAGGGCAACAGCAAAGCTGTTAATCTGAATGGCTTGAGAGTAGTGCTGGCACAGCCTATATGCTACAATGTGAGCTTATCATTTGATAAACTAAATACCATAGCAAAGCATGGGTATCTGGATGTTAGGTTTATATATTTTAAAAACCTGCCTAATTTGGTTCACATATTTAATAAAATACTTTTGGCAAGTTAAGTAGAACTTACCACTCAAACTCACTTTTGAGTAAATTTATAAAAAACAAGAGTTTAACTTACAACTGCCATCTGCCCTCATCCGTTTTCCAGTTAATGTCCTCAGATCCACCGCCTGCTGCTCCAGCATGGGGCAGCAGTGCTCCACCTTCCAGCATTTTTCTCCCTGCAGGAAAACAAATTTGGATGGGCTCAAACAGTCTGCCAAACTCTACTGACCATTTTATCCCCCCACGGGACTTAATGCTCCATCTGGCATGCATCCACCCCTCTCACCCTACCCAGATCCAACATCCAATTTTGCCTCCATGTCAAATATAGGCGTTTATTCCCATATGCCAACAAGGCAATAATTGAAGTGGCCACCGCTGCATTTGCACCGGCTGGTTTCATCAATTTCTGCCCTTTTAAGGGCTATTTTGATATTGGCTTCCAAATGGAGGAGGATGCTGCAGCAGCGGCCTCCACCCCCATAATATACAAGAACACCCCCATTCCTACCACCCAAACTTGCCTTCCAACAGACACCACAATGGTAGTGTCATTTGCAAATCTTCCCTCCCACCTCCCACCCCAAATTTTATATAAACAGTTGGTGGCAGGGCTTATGGCTTATGGGACACAACCCAACCTTGTCTTCTCTGTTCCTTCTGGTGCAGAGCGCCTTGCTGCACCTTGTGCCACTGCCACCATAATCCCCCACTACCCTGCCATCACCCAACAAATTCCCCCATGCTCATATTGCAGCAGCGCCTGAGCACTTTTTTGGGCTCAGGTGGATAATGGTTGCCAAATTTGTCCCCTCTGTTTAGAACTTGACCATTCCAAAAAATCCTGCCCCTGAGCCACTTCCTCTGATGTGGGCCTAGAGCCACATTCAGTGGGTCCCAAATGGGGTGTTTTGCTGCCCCCTCCCACCTGTGACAGTTGAGGTCTATCCTCAGCATCACATTGCCCTGATCTTTGGTAAGACAGGGCAGGCTGTGTCTGGATGTATGGAGGAGGAGGGGGCGTTGGTCTTGACAAGGACGCCTAAGGGGCAGGAGCTTAAAGGAGGCCAAGGAGCAAGATGAGCGTCCAAGTCGAGGAAAAACGGGAATCGAGTAACATGGGTAAGTTTCGAGATTTGATTTGGATTTGAATCAAGAATGGAATGGAATGGGTGCTTGGAAGTTTCGCGGTTCGTTTGGGATTTGAAATGGAACTGGCGCGGAACTGTTGAGGATCAGAACTGGCACAGAACCATTGAGTGAGGATTCCGCGATCCTGCTGTAAGGTTTACACCCAGCATCAGTCAGATTAGCACCATAAGCTTGTGTTATATTTTATATTAGCTTGTAGCATGTGTATATAGGGAAGGAACTGGGAGCTGGAGGCTTCTCAGTTCTGTTTCTATCAACCTGGCCCAATATTAAATAAAAGAACTTAAAATTCATATATTTATACTTTGAGTTTATTTTAAAGATATTGCCTAACTGCAGCCATGTTTGGCTTGAATCAACAAGAATTGGACTTTGAGAGTGAGCTTGGGAGAGCTATTGCCTCCCTTTATACCTTGTCTTGGAGTCAAGGCATGTTGCTGGGGTTAAGTATACTTGCAACTGTCTTTCAGGGGGTGCTTGTCCAATCTTGTAGCGCGCGCACAAGGAGAGTAGTATCAGGAGCCCTGTCAGCCCTATGGTCTGTAACATGGATTCTGTTGCCCAACTCATTTGTGGCTCATTGGAAGGAGCCAGTGCATTACATTAAACAGAACTCATTTACTTTCCTGTCGTTGTGGTGGCAAGCAAAAGAGGTGCTAGAAGAAGTGGTGTTTCCAAAGTGGTATAATCATACTGCAACACTCTTGATGGTGATTTTCTCCACCGCCTTTTTGCTTCATGAATTATACCGGGTTTTAAAGTGTGTGTCCCAGAATGGTGGGAAAGTGGTAGGGCCTGGGAAGGACAAAGGAAGAATTCCCACGGTTTTGAAATTGGAAGACTTGGAACTGATCCACCAGACGTTTAGCTGGCTTCAGTTTCAGGGTCATTTGACAAAGGCAGCAGGTGGGGAGGATTCAATTTGCCTTGCAGTTAAGTCAGGTTCTGTTGGCACTTCCAGTAAAGCAGTCCAACTGGGTGAGAGAACTTTTGGAAGAGCAGTCAGGGTTACCCGTATCAGTGGAGGAATGTCTGGATTGGATTGATCATGCAGCATGTCCGGATGAGATGCAGGATTTGGCCTGGGTGGCTTTACTGCAGTGTGGTCAAGGGAAGAAGTCAGTGGAGGAGTATGACCAGATGTTCCGCGCATTGGCAAGAGCAGCAAAGGCACCTGAGTCTCAGCTTCCGTGCATGTTTCACCAAAACTTGCAAGCTGATTTATTATTGGCAATGGCGGCGGTGAAACCTGCAGCGACGTTGGAGGAAGAGGTGGGTTTAGCCTTGCAGGTAGAACGACAGTTGAGTTTGGTACGGGCCCATTAGGAAGTTGTGCGACCCCCAGGGGGATTCTGAGGACAGAGTGGTGGAAGAAGGGCAGGTTCTGAGCCCGTATGTGGTTCTAAGGGGTTTAGCTATGTGGAGGAAGGGAAGAAGAGTCAAGGGAATCCTGAGGGTATGGTGGAGGTGTGGGAGACAAGGATTCCCATCGAGATTACCACTCAGGATCCTGAGGCTAAGAATAAGAAGTCTTCTTATAATTTTTGCAAGAAACTGGTGAATCTGGTACCTCAAAATAAACCGCTTACTTCATCTTATCCTTATCTGATTTTGCCCATCAGTGTGCTTGTGGGGGATGAAGGAAGGGATTGCGGTGAAGTTCTAGCTTTGATTGATATTGGAGCTGGGGAGAATTATGTTGAGGAGAAGTGGGCAAGAAGCCATAGATTGTCATTACAGAAGGATGGATGGGTGAAGTTGGCAGACACCTCCAAAAGAATGGCGGTATGGCGAGTACAGGCCAAGGTCCTGTTGAGGCAAGGCCCAGAGGTATTCAGGGAGGAGTTTCACGCCTTAGCTCACCTGCCACATTCTGTGATGCTGGGGATGAGATGGTGGCACCATGTCCGTCCACAGTTTGATATGAAGAGAGAGAGGGTTCTGCTGTCGCCTAGAGGCCAGGGGTCGTTTGAATGGACGTTTTGGTCCCAAGGTTCGATGGTGAAGCACATGGGTGAAATCACCTTAAGTGTGTCAGCAGAAGGATTGCCAAGGGAGTATCAGGATTTTGCGGAGGTGTTTGAGCCTAAAGGTGATGTGCCCTTTTCGCCCACAGGGGATTTTGCATTTGGCTTCCAGTTCAAGGAAGGCTCTGAGTTACCAAAGGGCTGTCCAGTCTATCTGTTGAATCCCTGGGCCCAAGAGGCATTGGAGGGTTATGTCCATAAGATGCTGGATATGGGTTTGATTGTGCCTTCCAAGTCGCCGGTGGTTTTGCCAGTCCTGTTGGTTCCCAAGTCAGGGGGAGTTACGTCCTTGTGTTGATTTCTGACGCCTTAATGAGGTAACAGAACCTGACCCCTATCCAATGCCACTCATGGAGAACATTCTGCCCATGATCTCTGGGTGTGAGGTGTTCACCAAATTGGATTTGGTGGACGCTTTTAATCAAATTCCTGTTCGCCCTGAGCACCAGCGGTATACAGCATTCAAATGTCATCTGGGAAACTTCAAGTACAGGGTTATGCCATTTGGGCTACACAATGCCCCTGCAGTTTTCCAGCGCATGATTGATCATATATTGGGGAACTTAGTGGGTAAGTGTTGTGTTGCCTATATGGATGACATCCTGGTGTTTTCCAATTCAGTACAGGACCATGTGAGAGATGTGAGAAGTGTGTTGGAGGTGGTTAGGAACGCGGGCTTGAAGTTGAAGCCATCCAAGTGCAAGTTCAATAAGGAATCAGTGTCCTTTCTAGGGAACGTGGTCCTCCAAGAAGGGATAGCGATCTGTCCTGATAAGTTGCGAGTGGTGTGGGAATGGAAGGCTCCTGGGAATAGGACTAAAGTGTGAAGCTTCTTGGGGGTGGTGAATTTCATGCGGAGGTTTTCTAGGGATCTGGCCCAATGGGCTGTGCCATTGACAAGACTGACGGGAAACATGCCGTTTGTTTGGAGGGAGGCTGAGAAGAGGGCATTTTAGCAAGTGAAGACGAGTTTGCTGACAGCCCCAGTTCTGGAACACCCTGACCCAAACAAACCATTTGTGGTAGAGACTGACGCATCAAATTTTGCACTTGGAGCCATGTTGTTGCAGGAGGGTAAAGATGGGGTTGAACATCCTGTCTGTTACTTCAGTCAGAAGATAGCACCAGCTGAAACCAACTATCCAGTTTACGATAAGGAACTTTTGGCAATAGTTGCAGCCTTAGGGGAGTGGCAACATCACCTATTGTATGCCAGGCACCCGGTTGTCATCTGAACAGACCATCAAGCCTTAGAATACTATAATTCCCCATGCCTGATAAACCAGAGGCAGGCCCAGTGGCACTTAGAGTTGGTTCAATATGACCTGCGGATTGAATACAAGCCGGGAAAACAAAATATCTTGCCAAATTTATTGAGCCATGATTCTGGACTGGTGTTTTCTGATGAGTAGTTGAGGAAGTTCAACACAGCCACAATGTTGCCACAGAACTTGTTTGCAATGATCCAGGGCTGGAGAGAAGGAATGGCAGGAAGAATCTGGACTGCACAGCAAAGATGTGAGCTGGGCCAACGGATAAGAGAAGAGACAGGAGAAGGTGGGGCAAGTAGAGGGCATGCGGGATTCTCAGTTCGGGGTGGTATCATATGCCATGAGGGAAGGATTTGGGTCCCAGTGAAGAGTCTGCAACAAGAGGTAATGGCAGCTAATCACGACCATCCTCTGGCAGGTCATCCCGGTCAAGAGAAGACATTAGATCTTGTTTGCCATCACTATTTGTGGAGAGGTGTGGGTGAGGCGGTGCGGAAGTATGTTTTGCATTGTGTGGTTTGCACCAGGGCGAAGGCCCAACGGGTGGCACCGGGGGGAAATTAAAGCCGCTTCAAATTCCTTCTAGGTCATGGTCCTCAGTGAGTGTGGATTTCATCACAGGACTGCACAAGTCACAGGGGATGGATGCCTTGATGGTGGTGGTGGATCGCCTGACTAAATATGCAGAGTTTTTCCCTTGTCGGTCAACCATTTCTGCAAAAGTGGCAGGACAGATTTTTGTAAATGAGATTTTCTCCAGACATGGGGTGCCTGAAGAGATTGTGTCAGATCGGGGTCCACAATTTACATCTAAATTTTGGCTCCACATGTTGGGAAATCTAAAGATCAAGGCTTGCCATTTGTCAGCATACCATCCTCAGTCAGATGGCCAAACTGAGAGAGTAAATCAGATATTGGAGCAGTATTTGAGGTGCTATGTCTCAGGGCGGCAGGATGACTGGGTATATTGGGTGAAGCTGGCTCAATTTGCTTATAACAATTATAAGCATTCATCCATGGGTATGACCCCGTTTTTCACAAATCACAGCCAACACCCAGAGGGTATGGGGCCCAGGGAGCAAGGGCGGAATCCAGCGGCAGATGAACTGTCACGAGATACCTGGGACACCCTGGAGCTCCTGAAGAAGAATTTGGTGGTGGCAGTCACAGCTCAGAAGAGGAAGGCAGACTGGCATAGATCTGAAGGTAGAGCTTTCAAGAGAGGTGATTGGGTCTTGGTGAATGCTCGGAACTACACCTTGCCTTGTAAGGAGCTGGAAATTGGGGCCGATGGCGTTGGGCCCATATCAGGTAGTGAGGGCGGTGAACGAGGTGGCATTTGAGCTGAAGCTCCCAGAAGGGTCAAGAGCTCATCCAGTGTTGCATGAATCGCAGCTCAAGCCATTCTTTGGCCAGCCACCTGAAAGTCCTTCTCCTTTATTCCCAGCTGGAGGAGGAGCCGAAGAGTATGAAGTTGAGGAGATTCTTGACACCAAAATGGTGAGAGGACGTCATTCATTCTTGGTACGTTGGGTGGGTCATTCTATTGAGGAGTCCACATGGCAGTCAGCTAGGGATTGTGCCCGATGTCCTGAGAAAATCCAAGAGTTCTTCCTGTCTAGGGGGTGATGTGACGGTTGAGGTCTATCCTCAGCATCACATTGCCCTGATCTTTGGTAAGACAGGGCAGGCTGTGTCTGGATGTATGGAGGAGGAGGGGGTGTTGGTCTTGGCAAGGACGCCTAAGGGGCAGGAGCTTGAAGGAGGCCAAGGAGCAAGATGGGCGTCCAAGTTGAGGAAAAATGGGAATCGAGTAACATGGGTAGTTTTGAGATTTGATTTGGATTTGAATCAAGAATGGAATGGAATGGGTGCTTGGAAGTTTCGCAGTTTGTTTGGGATTTGAAATGGAACTGGCACGGAACTGTTGAAAATTGGAACTGGCACAGAACCATTGAGTGAGGATTCCGTGATCCTGCTGTAAGGTTTACACCCAGCATCAGTCAGATTAGCACCATAAGCTTGTGTTATATTTTATATTAGCTTGTAGCATGTGTATATAGGGAAGAACTGGGAGCTGGAGGCTTCTCAGTTCTGTTTTCTATCAACCTGGCCCAATATTAAATAAAAGAACTTAAAATTCATATATTTATACTTTGAGTTTATTTTAAAGATATTGCCTAACTGCAGCCATGTTTGGCTTGAATCAACAAGAATTGGACTTTGAGAGTGAGCTTGGGAGAGCTATTGCCTCCCTTTATACCTTGTCTTGGAGTCAAGGCATGTTGCTGGGGTTAAGTATACTTGCAACTGTCTTTCAGGGGGTGCTTGTCCAATCTTGTAGCGCGCGCACAAGGAGAGTAGTATCAGGAGCCCTGTCAGCCCTATGGTCTGTAACATGGATTCTGTTGCCCAACTCATTTGTGGCTCATTGGAAGGAGCCAGTGCGTTACACCACCCAACATTTTAATTCAATGGGCCATAGTGAAAAATCAGCCCCCACCAAATTGACTACCCACATTCACCCACCCAAATCTGCCCCACCAGTCAGAGGCAGGGTTGGACTACCATTCTCTCCCAAGTTGCCCAGTCAACTCTTACCCATCCCAATTCTTCATCTGGTATTCATGTAAACTAAAGTCCATGGGACCTACTGGCCAAAATTGATGAATCAGGTAAAGTTATTATGAGTGAACAAACTGGTCAACCTCTCAGCCAGTTCAATTATGATCAGGCCAAATTTTTCCTTCCTGATTTTGAAGATAACCCACCTCCCAAATATTTTACTCAGCTACCCAATGCTGCCCCCTACCAAAGTGACCATTAGCTCACCTTACCTGCGGTGGCCTCTCCCCATTGTCCAAACCTACACAAAGCAGTGGCCAAATCAGTGGCTAAACTCCATGGAGGGCTGCCCACACTCTACTTCCCCCTAATTTCCTTAAATCTCCCTGCAGTGACATCTCAAAGTTGTTTGATGATGCCAAAGCTGCTATCATGCATGTTGCAAATTTAGCAGAATTTAATCCATCTGCTAAATTCACCCACAAGAGTATCACCAATTTTGCCAAACTTCCCTAAGCCCGCATTCAAGCTGAATTTCATATTGCAGAATTTGTTGAAGCCATACTGTGCTCAGCTTGATGAAGAGGTTGAGAACTCATACTACAATATCCTTCACCCCCACTACGTGGATGCCCCAACGCACTGGCTCTCTGCTTGGGTCCATTTTTTCAACCAAAATGACATGGCCACAGCAAATTTGTCTGAGGACAAACTGCCTGACCCCCTCACCCTCAGCTATGGTGGGTTAGCGGTTTCCACTACCCACCTGGTTTGCAGTTTAATTTTATCTTTCCATTCATTTTTGATTGGGTTTTAATTTTTGTGATTTTGGTAATGTCCATCCCCTGGTCAGCGTACCTCAAATAAATAAGTTAAGTAGAATTTGATTTAGTAGTTTGGAAGATATGTCATGTACACGATGATTTTAAATATATAGAGATGTTTTGGGTAGCAGTTTGGTATTTGATTGATTCGATAGGTTTATTTTATTTGGCCATGTGGTTGATGGCTTTTGGTCAAATCAATCGGACACAGTTTAGTTTAAGGGGTGATTAGATATTGGTTGTTTTGATAAGTTCAGTTAGGTTTACCTGAGTGGTTTTTGGTTGATTTGATTGAGCAATTAGATTTGGCTGAGTGATTTTGTTTATCTATAATATAAAATCTAAATTAATAAATTGAAAATCTTTAATTTTATAGACACCGTAGCGAAGCGCAGGTAAATCAGCTAGTATTAATTAAAGCAAGTGTGTGTGCATGCATGTGCAAGATGCCCAGCCAAAACTACAGCATGTAGAGCTTTGAAAATTTGAATATAGGTGGATGGGAGGGGTCTGTGTGCACTTCAAAGCCGGCTTTTTAATTTTCATAGTAAAATAAAAAGTTTTATATGTAAGAAGTAAAAATTCTATATGTTTTTATTGGAAATTGGTATATTGTTACAGCTGAGAAGTTTGATATTTGGTTGATCGACAGTTTAAATGGCTTTGTCGAGCGGTTGGTGGGTTTATGTTGATTAATAAGCTTAACAGTTTTAATAATGTTAGTAATTGGTTGATTCGATAAGTTAATTGGTTTTGGTATGCGGTTGGAAGCTTTGGTTGTTTTGTTAAGTTTAGGTTTGATTTACAAATATGAAGCGGATGGAAATTGGTTGATTTGGTATATTTATGGTTTTAGTTATTAATAAGTGGTTGGTGGTTTTAGTTTCAATTTTGTTAAGTTTAGTTTTACGAGGCAGTTGGTGATTAGTTGATTTGGTATATTCAATGGTTTTACCTAAGCGGTTTAATGGTTTATCAATATGGATTATCTGATAGTTTAAAAACCATAGTAAAACACAAGAATCTTGATGTTTTATATAATCTTAAAAAACCTGCCTAATTTGGTTCCCCTAGTTAATACAATACTTTTGGCAAGTTAAGTAGAAGTTGATAAGTAGTTTGGAAGACATGTCACATACACAATGATTTTAAATACAGAAATGTTTTGGGTAAAGTTTGTTGTTATTTGATTGATTTGGTAGGTTTATTTTGTTTGGCCGAGCGTTTGATGGCTTTTGGTGGATTCGATAGGATACAGTTTAGCTTTGAGGGGTGATTAGTTATTGGCTGATTTGATAAGTTCAGTTAAGTTTAGCTGAGTGGTTGGTGGTTTTTGGTTGATTTGATTGAGCAAAAAAATTTGGCTTAGTAATTATTATTTATTTATAGTATAAAATCTAGGTTAAATTTGAATATCTGAAGCTCTATAGATACCGTAGCGAAGCACGGGTAACTCCACTAGTCTAAAATATAAAACCTAAGTTCTTCAGCTCAAATTGTTTGGTAATAAATAAACCCAAGCAACACCGGGTAACTCCACTACTATCATATATTTATATGTCATAGTTAATTCCTGCTTCCACTCTAGTGCAGGTTTTGTTCAACACATTTTTGAAACTGTACTGGCTAAAAAAATCTTGGTGTGGTATATTTGTCCCAAGGTTGGCCCAACTCAATTACTTTTTTACATAAGACATAGTTTTTAATGCATTTGTATAAGTTTCAGGTTAATTTCATTTTAAGTTAAATATTTTTTCTTTGAAGGGAAATCAAATTATAAATTTTCAAAATTGTTGTAATATTGTATAAAAAACAATTGTGATAGCTAATATATTGTTCAAGCTACAACAGAATTTTCAATTTAAGATAGCATATAAAAACAACTTTTTTTGCGGCTGGCAGTTGGTGAAAACTTTTTAAAAAAGATATGTATGGGCCTATAAATAGGGTAAGAACCCAAGCAACGCTGGGTAAATTGGCTAGTTACTAATAAATTAAGTATGACTAGACCATACAGGCAAAAGAAGCCAATGAAAGTAATGTGAATATTTCTGATGTAAAGTAAAACTTTTAATATTAATTTTCTAATTTATATAGGCTTATATGAAGCCCAGTCAACTTTAAGCACTTTAACCCTTTGCACTCCGCTGTTGTAAGTCCCGGGGAACATCCTCTGGGTGTTGACTGAGCCATTTTCTCATTTCTGAGTAAGAAGGCACCAAAGAGGTTGGCTGTACCCTCATTACTCAGGGTGATCTTGCTCACATAGTAGATGAGCGCTGGGTAACAGCTCTCCCACTTTGGATCCCATTTCCAGTAACCACACTAACCTCAGCAGAACTGGTGTGAGGAATCAGTGAAATCTGTACCAAGATTGCTAAAATAAAATTATCTGTAACCAATTTGAGTGGCAATCCACCCAATGCTCAAATTTTAAATGGTCAAAAAGGTATAAAGACAGATCTATCAGCTGGAATGCCTGATGGTTGTGATTCAATTAACATGACAATCAGAAAAATCTCTCCCCTCCCAAATCTGGCAGGCATCATCCCCAATGGGCAGCTTCCTGCTGACAAATTGGGTGTTGTGCCTGATGCAATGCCATTGACCAAATGAATGGCCCAGCAACTGAGCACAGGCAGGTTGGGCATCCCAAACCCATTCCCAACCAAATGGGCCCACCCCTATGTGGGGTGGCCTTGGGGGATTTCTGCTGCTTGTCGGGCTAAATGCTGTCATACCAACTGTCAGAAATGTAGTCAATCTTTGGTTCAGGCATTTGAAGTTGAACCAACAGCAACTTGGCCCACTGTCAAATTTTGTGATGACAGTTCCCAAGGAATTAACCCACCATTCCCAAATAATTCACCAGTAAGGTCAAATTTGAGGGACCTGATCCTGGCTTTTCTTTCCCCCAATATGACTACTATTTAATCAGTTGCATCACACTGAGAAAATTGTTGATCAATTTTTCTTTCTAAATTTTTATTAAAATTCTTCCCAAAAATTAGTTTTTATATGTTAAAAATTAAGCTGCCTTATCCATCAATGTTCTCATACCCCTCAGGGTTAACGGCTATGTGCATCTGGTACTTTATTTTGTGCCTATATAAAATTCTGGCTCACTGGCAGATATTGGTGGGACTATTTCCTGGTTCCATATTCATTATAGCAGCAGTACCCTGGGCATTCTGGTTTGCTGTTCGGATGCTCTAGCATTTGGGCTGGCAGGCCAGTCTAATTCTTACTTGCTGTTTGCCTAACATAATTGACCAACCATTATCCTAGACATTTCTGCCTTTCTCATGTGTGTAGGTGCAGCAATGGTCCCTTCTTTCCAACTGAGACAGGTTGTAAAGAAGATTATCTCTGACCGCATTAGACCAGCCACACTCAAACCTCCAAAACCATACCCCATAGTTGCCACAGCTATTTGCCCATTGGTTTCCCCAGATCCCACCACCATCTCTTTGGTATTGCTGGGTTCATCCACAACTACCAATAAGGAGAACTACGCTTACTTCTTAGTACCCATGAAAATTAGCGTTGGTTCTCATCACATCTCCTTTGAGGCCCTGGTGGACACTGGAGCCATGGAAAATTTTATGAGTATTGAATTGGTGCAACAATTAAAGCTGGAAATGGATGCGGGCTCCTCAGTGATGGTGGCCTCATCTGCTTATCAGCCCTCATATGTCATTTGCTGACTGGTACCTTTTTCAATCCACCAGTTCACCTTTTGCAATTGCTTTTTGGCTATGCTGGACTTGGTGTTTCCGGTGATCTTAGGCATGGGGTGATGGCATTGACAACATGTGAAGATTCATTTAGAGTCTAATACATTGTTGTTTATCAATGATCATTTGGAGAGATAATTCCCTTTGATCAACACCATCAAGAAGGTACAAGGAACTAGCTCTTTCACTACCCTAGTCACTTCTGCAGGCATTCTGGCCAATTTCTCCAAAACTTAATGCGCTATCAGAGAATCTTTGATATGGAAAAGGTGGATCGCCTGCCTAAACACACCAGGTATGATTGTAGTTTTGAATGACTGTGGAGTTGGCGAACATCAACTGTCCGTTGTATCCCCATACAGTGGATAAAAAAGTTGCACTCAATACCTGGTTAGATGATATATTGAAAAAAGGTTGGCTGTTCAAAGAGACCTCACCCGTCGCCTCCCCCATCATTTTTGCCAAAAAAGTGGATGATTCTCTCCATCCCTGCATGAATTACGGCCATTTGAATAAAATAACAGTTACCAATCCCTACCCATTGCCTCTGGAGCAGACAATCAGTCAGGCAATCGCCAAATCCCATGTATTCTCTAAGCTGGATCTGGTGAACGCTATCAACCAAATATGGGTAATGGAAGGACAGGAATGGTTAACAGCAATCTGGATAAAGCGTGGCATTTTCCAATTTTGTGTAATCCCTTTTGGGCTGAAGAATGCTCCTGCTATATTCCAACGGATGATCAATAATGCACCGGGTGACCTCCAGTTCACTTGTGCTGTTGCATACATTGATGATATTTTGGTTCACTCCCCAACTTCTGAACAACATGCAATTGACTTGGAAGCAGTGGTAGTTGCCTTGCATAAAGCAGGTTTGTTTCTCAAAGCTTCCAAGTGTGAGTTTTATAAGGAGGAGGTTAATTTCCTTGAGAACCTGGTTCTTAAGGATGGTGTCACAATCCCTCCCAACAAGTTAGATGTGATCTGAGATTGGCCAACCCTGACTACCCAGAAGCAACTACAGAGTTTCTTGGGAACCATCATTTTCTTAAAAAAGTTCTCCCCACACTCTCTCAGCTCACCACCCCACTCCACCTACTCACAGGGAAAAATGTACCTTTTCATTGGATGAATGAATGCCAACAGGCGTTCAAGTCAATTAAAGAGGTGTTTGTATCCCCTCCCATTTTAAAACATGCTGATCCCACCAAGCCATATATCATTGCATGTGATGTGTCATCAGTAGCTATTGGAGCAGTGTTGCTCCAGAAGCACAATGGTTTGGAATACCCAGTTGCCTACTTTTCCCAAAGTTTACCTCTATGGAGCAGTCTTGGGCTATTTATGACAAGGAGTTGGCAGCTGTTGCATGGGCCCTAACTCATTGGAGGTACCTGTTACAGGATGCCCAACATGAATTAATAGTTTGCATGTATCACCAGGCCTTGTTGTACTTTTGTAAACCCCAAAAATTGGCACACTGACAAGCCTGAACCTATTGGAGTCTGTGCAGTTTCAACTTCAAATATGAATTTTTAAAAGGTGCACTAAATGTACTTCCCAAATTTCTCAGCCACAGCCCCACCCACAGTTCCGTGGATCCAGAGGAAGTGGATCTCATTACTGTGATTCCTATCACCCAAATCTTATCAGTTTTTACCTCTGTCATTTCTTCTGTTGCTCTGGCTCCTGACGCTCCATTAGTTGCTCAGGTCTTAGCCAGTCAAATGGCCTGCCCTGAGGGTATGGAGTTGGTCAAGCAGTTATCTCACCATAAGCCTAAACACTCCCTATACTCACTAAAGGAGGGTCTTATATATTTTAGATCTTGCATTTAGGTTCCCCCTTCTTTCTGAAGTGAGGTATTTTGCACCCATCATGACCCCCCACGGTTGGTCACCCTGGCTCTAAGAAATGCATCAATTTGATCAAATGGACATAATATTGGGCAGGTTTGAAAAAGAATTTTCAGGCTGGATCAATTGTGTTAATTGTGTTAGGGCCAAGTTGGACCGCTCTGGGAGAAATGGCCTCCTGCATCCCTTACAGCAGGCGGAGGGTCCATGGATTTTATTGTCAAGCTTCCCTGTTCTAATGGGTTCACAGCGGTGATGGTAGTGGTGGATTGCTTTATGAAATTTTCCCTCTTTATCCCCTGCACTTCCATGATTACATCTGAAGAAACTGCCCACCTTTTCATATGACATGTGTTTTTGATGTTTGGTCTTTCCCAGGAGATCATCAGCAACCATGGTTCCCAGTTCACCGTGCAGTTTTGGAGTGAACTCCTATCAATCCTAAAAATATCCCCCTGTCACTCCACAGTGTATCATCCTCAGTCTGATGGCCAGAATGAGCGGGTAAATCAAGTTCTTGAACAGTACCTGTATTGCTATGCTACAGCTATAAAGGATACTTGGGCCAATGATCTCCCTCTCGCCCAATTTGCATACAATAACAGAACCCACGCATCCACAGGGTTTTCCCCTTATGAAGCAAAGTTGTGTTATAATCCTTTATTTTTGGTCAGACCATGCTTGCGCCCAGAGGTTCAAGCCGCCGCAGATCACGCTGCTCATATTAGATTGACTCAAGGCTTAGTGCAGGAACATCTCACCAAAGCTATAGACAACTACAAGCAGTTTGCAGATCAAAAACGTCTTCCAAGTCACAAGTTTACAAAGGGTTCTTATGTTATGCTTGACACCCATCACTTAAAAACCAGGCTCCTTCCCGAAAATTTGCCAGAAAACGTTTGGAACCCCATTTGGTGGAGGAGGTATTGGGTAATGGGGCGTTCTGACTGAAGCTTCCCATGCATTGGAAACAGCATCCCATTTTCATGTTTCCCAACTGTCACCCTTCAAGGGTGCTATTCCCATGGAACTGGAACCCATTATCATCAATAATGAAGAGGAGGCTGAGGTAGAAGCTATCCTGGCATACCAGAAATCCCGACGTTCTATAAAATATCTTGTGGCCTGAAAAGAGTATCTGGCCTATGAAAACAATTGGGTCAAGGCATGCAATTGTGCGAATTGCATGGACCTGGTTGATGCGTTCCATTTATCCCACCCTGAAGCTCCCCATCCCCCCCCAAAAAATCATGACTATTATGGCAATCAAATTACCCAAGGTGCACAAGAATGTGGCTCTCATGAAGTTCCCCGGTGGTGGGGCCCTTCCCTTGGGAAAAGGAAAGGGTAATGTAAGTCCCGGGGAATGTCCTCTGGGTGTTGACTGGGCCATTTTCCCATTTCTGAGTAAGAAGGCACCAAAGAGGATGGCTGTACCCCTCGTTACTCAGGGCAATCTCGCTCACATAGTATATGAGTGCTGGGTAACAGCTCTCCCACTTTGAATCCCATTTCCAGTACCCACACTAACCTTGGCAGAACTGGTGTAAAGAATCAGTGAAATCTGCACCAAGATCACCAAAATAAAATTGACTGTAACTAACTTGAGTGGCAATCTGCTCAATGCTCAGATTTTAAATGGTCAAAAAGGTATGAAGACTGATCTATCAGCCAGAATGCCCAATGGTTGCAATTTGATTAACATGGCAATCAGAAAAATCTCTCCCCTCCCAAATCTGGCAGGCATCACCCCCAATGGGCAGCTTCCTGCTGACAAATCAGGTGTTGTGCCTGATGCAATGCCATTGACCAAACAAATGTCCCAGCAACCAAGCATGGGTAGGTTGGGTGTCCCAAACCCATTCCCAACCAAATGAGCCCATCCCTATGTGGGGTGGCCTTGGTGGATTCCTGCCGCTTGTTGGGCTAAATGCCATCACACCAACCATTGGAAATGTAGTCAAGCTTTGGTTCAGGAATTTGAGGTCAAACTGACAGTGACTTGGACCACCACCAAATTTTGCAATGATGGTTCCCAAGAAATTAACCCACCCATTCCTGAATAATTTGCTGGTCAGGTCAAATTTGAGGGACCCAATCCTGGCTTTTCTTTCCCCCAAATTGACTACTATTTAACCAGTCACATCGCACTGAGAAAATTGTTGGTCAATTTTTCTTTCATATATTTCCATTAAAATTCTTCCCAAAAAATTAGTTTTTACATGGTAAAAATTAAGCCACCTTATCCACCAACGTTCTTATACCCCTCAGGGTTAACGGCCACGCGCATCTGGTACTTTATTTTGTGCCTATATAAAATTCTGGCTCACCAGCAGATATTGATGGGACTATTTTCCAGTTCTATATTTGTCATATCAGCAGCAGTGCTCCAGGCATTTTAGTTTGCTGTTCAGATGCTCTGGCATCTGGGCTGGCAGGCCAGTCTAATTCTTAATTGCTGTTTGTCTGACAGCTGTTCCCTCTCAGGGGACATTAAAATTTATTAGTGATTATGGGGAATTAACTTATTCCAGCACAACTTTTTGAGAAATGCATGTTTTTCTGAAATTTTCTCTTGAAATAGCAGAATAAATCAAATCAAAATATGGTAAAATTACTAAGATATATAAAAAATGTTAGCAGATTTTGTGTCAGAAGAGAGCATGAGAAGTGTGCTCACTACAGTCCAAGCACTTGACTGCACCACTTGAAAGGAGCAATAAGGAGAGTTTGTAGAAGAAAGGTTGCTATATGAGCATGGCTCTGTAAGTCTTGGGGAGTGTCCTTTGGCTCTTGATCAAGCTATCTTTCTGTTCCCAAATAAGAAAACACTGAAGAGGATGGCGGCACCTCTCATCACCCAGGGTGACCTTGCCCACGTAGTTGACGAGCAATGGGTGATAGCCCATCCACTTTGGATCCCACCCCTGATTCCCCCACTCACCTCAGCAGAACTGTTGCGGGGAATTAGTGAAATCTGTGCTGAGATTATTGAACTGAAATTGGTCATATCTAATTTGGCCAGCAATTGGGCTGATGGCCAAAAATTAAATGGCTATAAAAGTATGAAGAATGAGATATTGGCTGGATCACCTGACAGTTTCAATTTGATCCCAAAATCAGTAAAACAAATATCAGGTGACATCAATGAGAGTTTGAAGCCCTCTAATAGTAATTTGGGCATTGCACCCAATGAGCTACTATCAACTGAACAAATGGTTAAACAACTGAGCGCGGGCAGGTTGGCCGTCCTGAACCCATTTCCAACCAATTGTAATATCCCTATATAGGATAGCCTTGGGGGATTCCCATCGTTCATTTGGACCAAACGCTGTCATGCTAACTGTCAGAAACGTAATTGACCCCTGGTTCATATGTTTGAGGTCAAACTGACAGAGTCTCAGCCCACCGCTGAATTTTGTGATGTCAATTCCCAAAGAATAAACCCCCCACTACCATCCAATTTGGCAGTTAAGCCAAATTTGTGGATCCTGCACACATCATTATCACTACCCAACTGACCACTATTTAATCAGTTGCATGGCACTGAGAAAATTGTTGGTCAATTTTCTTACTTTATTTCCCAAATAAAAATTTTACTAAAACCCCAAATTTTTATCTCCTTCCTTTTGACCACATTCCATATGGCATTTATCTGGTGGTCCACCGCTCTGCACTCTGGGTGGGCCTTACCAATTCTCTTGGTTATCATGATTCCCTCTATTGCCAATTGGGCTCAACAAGTCCAAAATTTTTGGCTCTACAACCCAGTTCTCATGACCTTCCAGCAGCAATATACAGGGATTTATGGCCCTACGTTCACCAACTACAAGAGAAAATTCATCTCTCTTATACCCCCAATGAAATGGTTTCCACAACCAAGAATCTCACAGAAACTATCCCAGTAGTTTTCACCCCTGTTACCAGAACCCCTGGTTCTGAAGTCTATTCAGTGTGGTTTGCCATTGGGATACTCCTAACCCTGACATTCTGCCACCATTTCATGGTATCCTATTTTCTGGCTCCATATCAAGTCATATGGTCAGCAATGCCTCTGGCATTCTGGCTTGCTTTCTGGATGCTTATGCATCCTGACTGGCAGGTCAGTCTAAACTTCTTCTGCCATTTCCATGACATAATTGACCAACCCTTACTTCCAGCCATTTCCGCCTTGGTTTTTGAATTGGGTGCTGCAGTGGTTACCCTCTACCAGGTGAACGTACAATCAGTTTTGTGTTGTTTGTTGTTTGTTTGGTCACTTTCTGACTTTGGGAGAAGCATCCACTTTATTTTGGGTAACTTTCTTCAAGCCACCCAAGCAATGCAGACTGCATCTTCTCATACTTTCTATAACCAAGGAAAAGGATCAAGTATCCCCTCCCAAGAGATCGCCAATCAGGTTCTCAATGCTCTTGCTGAAGTACAAATGAGGACGTCAATTGTACTCAGTAATGCTTTGACAATATCTCATGCCCAACAAAGTCTTGCATTGTTGGACGCCATAGATGGAGATGCCCGCCGTTGGGTGAGAAGTCTTTTACATTCTTCCTCACAAAAAGAAGATACCAGACCTCTGCTGGCTGCTGTATCAGCTGCCCTAAAACCCCATGTGTCCCAATCAAATTACTTACTCAGACTACTCCTAAACATGGCTGAAGCCCCTAGTTTGGCTTCCCTGATTTCCACCTTTTGTGAGCTGGCTTCCGCGTTGGATCTATTTACCAACATGCTTCAGAAAATCTTTAGAGCAAGTTTTAATTCAGTTTCCACTCACCACGTGGCCTGGTCTACCATTCATAAATCAGTGGATCAGATATGTGCCACCGCAACTACTATTAAAGCATTACCTCACCACGTTTCCCCATATCAGAAGGGAAACTTTATGATAGGATTTCCTAACAAAGATGTAGATGATGCGCCTGACGTTAAAGTAGCTGTTGAAGTGGATCCCAACCCCCTCATAACCCCTGAGTCCGAATTGCCACTTATGGAGTCAATCATGAATGAATCTGTTCATGCCCAGATGAAAGAAACAATTTCTCCCGCACTTGTACTCCCAATTTTCGCCCCAGCTAAAAGCCCTGACCCTGTGTTCAACATACCCGCTATCTCTTCAGTCATTCTCAAGTCAGTTGAATCTCCAAATAAACAGAATTCCACTTACTTCCTTGTCCCTCTGAGAATCAGTGTCGGTCCTCATCATGTATCCTTTAAAGCTCTGGTGGATACCAGAGTGGCGGGGAACTTCATGAGCATCAAGTTGGCACAACAGTTAGAATTGGAAATGGATGTGGGCGCCTTAGTAATGGTGGCCTCTTCTGCTTACCAGTCTTCATATGTCATTTTCTGTCTGTTACACTTCTCAATCCACCAATATAACTTCTGCAATTGGTTTTTGGCCATGCCAAACCTGGTATTCCCGGTGATCTTGGGTGTGGGATGGTGGCGCCAACAACATGTGAAGATTCACTTAGAGTCTAATATATTGTCATTTACCAATGGTGATTTAGAGGGAGAGTTCCCTTTGATTGACACCCTCAAAAAATACAAGGAACCAGCTCTATTACTATCTTGGTTACCTCTGCGGGCATCCCGGCCAATTTCCCTAAAAGCTTAATGCAATACTGGGAAATCTTTGATATGGAAAAAGCGGACCGTCTGCCTAAACATTCCAGGTAAAATTGTGGATTTTGAACAACCATGGAATTGGTGAACATCAACTGTCCATTGTATCCTCATACAGCGGAGGAAGAGGCTGCACTCAATACCTGGTTGGATGATATGTTAAAAAAAGGCTGTCTGTTCAAAGAAACCTCTCCCATCGCCTCCCCTATTGTATTTGCAAGAGAATTGGATGGATCACTCCATCCTTGCATAGATTATGGTTACCTAAACAAAATATCAGTTACAGATCCCTACCCATTGCCCTTAGAACAGACAATCAGTCAGGCAATTGCCAAATTCCGTGTCTTTTTGAAATTGGATCTGGTATACGCTTTCAATCAGATTTGAGTAATGGAAGGACAAGAATGGCTGACCGCAATCTAAATGAGGCAAGGCATTTTTTAATTTTGTGTAATGCCCTTTGGGATGAAAAATGCTCCCGCTATGTTTCAACAAATGATTGACAATGCGTTAGGGGATCTCCAGTTCTTCTGCGCCATTGCTTATATTGATGATATCCTAGTCCATTCCCCAACTTCCAAACAACATGCTATTGACTTAGAAGCAGTGGTGGCTGCTTTGCATAAAGCAGGCCTGTTTCTCAGAGCTTCCAAGTGTGAGTTTTACAAGAAAGAGGTTACATTTCTCAGAAACTTGGTACTTAAAGAAGGTGTCGCCATCCCCCCCAACAAATTAGATGCAATTGAGAATGGCCAACCCCAACTACACAGAAGCAGCTTCAAAGTTTCTTGGGTACTATTATTTTCTTAAAGAAATTTCCCCCGCACTTTCTAATTGGCCGCCCCGCTCCATCCCCTCACAGGGAAAAATGTACCGTTTTGTTGGATCCCCAAATGCCAGCAGGCATTTAAATTGATTAAGGAAGTATTCATGTCTCCTCCCATTTTGAAACATGCCAATCCCACCAAACCATATATTGTCACATGTGATGCTTCATCAGTAGCTGTGGGCGCGGTGCTGCTTCAGGACCATGATGGTCTCAAACATCCAGTTGCTTATTTCTCCCAAAAAATTACCGCTATGAAGCAGTCCTGGGCTATTTATGACAAGGAACTGGCTGCTGTTGCATGGGCTTTAACTCACTGGCGCTACCTGTTGCAGGGTGCTCATCATGAGTTAACAGTTTGCACAGATCACCAAGCTCTCTTGTATTTTCTCAAACCCCAAAAATTGGCACACCAGCAAGCCTGAACCTATTGGGACCTGTGCAGTTTTAACTTCAAATATGAATTCATCAAAGGTGCGCTAAATGTCCTTCCCAATTTCCTAAGCCATAGTCCCACTCACTGCCCCTCAGAAACTGAGGTAGAGGATCTTGTTACTGTGATTCCTGCCACTCAAATTCTGTCAATCACTCCCTCCTTTGTTTCCTCTGCCGCGTTGTCACCTGATGACCTGTTATTGGCCCAGGTGTTAGCTGGTCAAACAGCCTGCCCTGAGGGTGTGGAGTTGATTGAACACTTGACTCACTCAAGTCCCAAACACTCCCTATATTCTCTAGAAGAAGGTCTCATTTACTTTTGTTCTCATGTTTGGGTTCCCCCTCCTTCCACCTGCCCGTATTCCGCGCACACCATGATCCCCCCGTGGTTGGACACCCTGGTAACAAAAAATGCATTGACTTGATCAAGCAAACCTTTAATTGGGCTGGACTGAACAAAGAGGTTCCAGCTTGGATCGCTGATTGTGTTATTTGTGCTAGGGCTAAGTCAGACCATTCCAGAAAAAACGGTCTTCTGCATCTGTTACAACAGGTGGAAGGTCCATGGACCTCAGTGTCTGTAGATTTCATTGTTGACCTCCCCTGTTCTAATGGTTTCACAGCGGTAATGGTAGTGGTAGATCACTTTATCAAATTTTCCCTGTTTATTCCTTGTACTTCTGCAATTACATTAGAAGAAATGGCACATCTATTTGTTCAACATGTGTTTTCAATGTTCAGTCTTCCCCAGGAAATCATTAGTGACAGGGGTACTCAGTTTACCGCCCAGTTTTGGAGTGAACTCTTGTCAATCCTTAAGATAACCCCCTGTCAATCCATGGTGTATCACCCCCAGTCTGATGGCCAGACTGAGTGGGTTAACCAAGTTTTCAAACAGTACCTGCGTTGTTATGCTGTAGCAGTGCAGGATACCTGGGCCAATGACTTGCCTCTTGCCCAATTCACATACAATAATGGGACTCATGCTTCCATGGGTTTTTTACCATATGAGGCGACGTTGGGTTATAACCCATCATTCTCAGTCAGATCATGTTTACGACCAGAAGTGCAAGCTGCCGTGGATCATGCTGCCCATATCTGATCAACCCAAGCTTTAGTGTGGGAACACCTCACTAAAGCTATCAATGACTATAAAAAATTCACAGACTGCAAGCATCTTCTGGGTCATGACTTTACGGTGGACGCTTATGTTATGCTCAATACTCACCATTTGCAGATCCAAACCCCTTCCTGAAAATTTGCCAGCAAGCATTCAGGACCTCACTTAGTAGAGCAGGTATTGGGTAACAGAGTGTTCCAGTTGAAGCTTCCCATGCATCAGAAGCAACACCCAGTTTTCCATGTATCCCAGCTGTCACCCTTTAAGGGTGTAATTCTCAAGGACCCAGAACCAAGCGTCATCAATAATGAGGAGGAAGCCAAAGTGGAGGCCATCCTGGCATCTCAGAAGTTATGACGATCAGTCCAATATCTTATGGCCTGAAAAGGATATCCATCTTATGAAAAACAGTTGGGTCAAGGTGCACAATTGCGCAAATTGTATGGACCTGGTTGACGTTTTCCACATATCCCACCCTGAGGCTCCCCCACCTGCTTCAGAAGACTCAACAATTATAGCTACCAAGTTACCCAAAGTGCATAAGAACGTGGTTCTGGTGCAGTTTCTTGGTGGGGGGCCATCCCTTTGGGAAAAGGAAAGGGTAATGTAAGTTTTGGGGAGTGTCCTTTGGCTCTTGATTGAGCTATCTTTTCATTCCCAAATAAGAAAACACTGAAGAGGATGGCAGTACCCCTCATCACCCAGGGTGACCTCGCCCACATAGTTGATGAGTGATAGGTGATAGCCCATCCACTTCAGATCCTACCCCAATTCCCTCACTCACCTCAGCAGAACTGTTGCAGGGAATTTTTGAAATATGTGATGAGATTATCAAACTGAAATTGGTTGGATCTAATTTGGCCAGCAATTGGGCTGATGGTCAAAATTCAAATGGCTGTAAAAGTATAAAGAATGAGATATCAGCTGGATCACCTGATGGTTCCAATTCAATCCCAAAATCAGTAAAACAAATATTGGGTGACATTGATGAGAGTTCAAAGCCCTCTGATAGTAATTTGGGTGTTGCGCCCGATGAGCTACTATTGACTGAATTAATGGTTAAATGACCAAGCGTGGGTGGGTTGGTCATCCCAAACCTGTTTCCAACCAAATGGTCCCATCCCTATATGGGATGGCCTTGGGGATTCCCATCACTTGTCAGGCCAAATGCCATCATGCTAACTATTGGAAATGTATTTGACCCCTGGTTCAGACATTTGAGGTTAAACTGACAGAGTCTTGGCCCACCACCAAATTTTGCAATGTTGGTTCCTAAAAAATAAACCCCCACTACCATCCAATTTGCCAGTTAGGCCAAATTTGTGGATCCTACCCACATCATTGTCACTACCCAACTAACCACTATTTAATCAGTTGCATGAAACTGAGAAAATTGTTGATCAATTTTCTTACTTTATTTCCTAAATAAAAATTTTATTAAAACCCCAAATTTTTATCTCCTTCCTTTTGACCACATTCCATATGGCATTTATCTGGTGGTCCGCTGCTCCGCACTCTGGGTGGGCCTTACCAATTCTCTTGGTTATCATGATTCCCTCTATTGCCAATTGGGCTCAACAAGTCCAAAATTTTTGGCTCTACAACGGTTCTCATGACCTTTCAGCAGCAATATACAGGGATTTTATATCCTATGTTTGCCAACTACAAGAGAAAATTCATCTCTCTTCTACCTCCAACAAAATGGTTTCCACAACCAAGAATCTCACAGAAACTATCCTAAAAGTCTCCACCCCTGTTACCAGAACCCCTGGCTCTGAAGTTTATTCAGTGTGGTTTGCTGTTGGGATACTCTTAACCCTGATATTCCGCCACCATTTCATGGTATCCTATTTCCCAGCTCCATATCAAGTCATATGGTTGACAATGCCTCTGGCATTCTGGCTTGCTTTCTGGATGCTTACACATCCTGACTGGCAGGCTGGTCTAAACTTCTTCTGCCATTTCCATGACAGGCTTGCACTATATGGTGCAAGGCAGAGGAGATTTATAAATGTAAATAAACAAATCTAAAACTGGAGGAAAAAAATTTTCTAAAGCTGAACTTAATCTGATTTAAAATGCTGAGCAGTATAGATAGATCTAAAAAGTGAGAAAAAGTGACTCTATTCTAAAAAGTGATCAGAAAATTGATATTCTTTTGGTAAATATCATTTTGTGAGTTTGTAATAACAATTAAAAATTTTCAACCCATGTATTTATTCATTTTTTTATTAGAACAATGGAAAAATGTCCAAACACGAGTGAGTCTCATGACACAAGTAGTAGTGAAGATGAGTTCCAGATAGACGCTTATTCAGACATGTTAGACTTCTACATAATTTACTGCATCACTGAAGAAAAAAAGAATCAAGCACCCATAACACATTTCAAGTTTGTGAAGGAACTTATAGATCAGTTAAGAGGTGATTTTTGGGAACCAAGAACATGTCCATCCACATCTTTGGTGGACATTAGACTGAATAATCAACTGCATATTCTTGGTGTGGGAGAAAGAAAATGGGATTGTATTGTTTGTTCTGACAGAAAACATCTGGTGGAAGATGTCAAACAACTTACTATTATCAAACATGCACAAATCAGCCTGCAGTGCATATTGGGGAGTGTTTCAAATGTTATCATACTTTACAAAATTATAAAAATAAAATATTGATTTCTTTTGCAAATATACATTCTTGATGTTAACCAATTCATATAAGTCCAATATCATTATAATATGTTACTTGGTTCCAAAACTATACTAAATAATATGAGGGTTCATAAATGCACATTTCTGCCACAAAGTGGTGCTGAGTAGCTAGTAGCTAACATCCAGAATGGTTTGGAGTGCAAAGGGTTAAGCTAGTCATAATAATAAGAGTATTATATTTATATGGGTATGTGAGTATTTATTCTGCATCTCCTCTTAAGCTACATGACCAATTTCAACTAAACTTAGCAAAGATATTTTATGTAATAGGAAAACAAATATAAGCAGTTTTTTAAATCTTAATATTTATAAATTTCATGTTATAAAAATTTTACAATTGAGAATAGTAGTGTTAGGTTACTATCAGGTTGATTGATTTGGTGGTTATTTGATTGATCTGACAGATTCAATCACTTAAACTTATTAATGGCATAAACAATAAAAAAATTTTGGAAAAAAAGAACCTCCTTTAAAAAAAGCTCTAAAAAGTATAAAATAATTGAGAAATTAAGCCTACTTAATAAAACCCTTTTGAAGCCAGCACTATATATTTTAAACTGAATTATAGAATTTTATTTTATCTATTCGAGGCAAGCCGACCAGGGGACGGACATTACCGAAATAGAGAAAGTATCGATATGAAACCTGAGCGGGGTCAACTCTGTCGTAGAAAGTTTTTCACCTCCGGATCGGGACTCGGATTTTTCTGGTTACGTCATGGGTAAGGTTTTCGTGTTATTATACCTACTAACCGCCAATAGCTTCCTTCGGCTGGCACCCCGATCGATGTGCGAAAGTGTGGGAATCGAACCCGCACCTTCAGGTTGGTAGCCGTACGCCCTACCGACTCGCCTTCCACCCCCTGAATTATAGAATTTTGATCATAAATACAATCTATATCTTATGTCTGGATTAGGTTTAAATGTAAACTATAAGTAACTTAGAATAAATAGTACTGAGTATATAAATTATAAATACCTATTATAAGTCAGTTAAAATATGGCGCTGACTTCAAAAGGGTTTTATTGAGTAGGCTTAATTTCTCAATTATTCCATACTTTTTTAGAGCTTTTTTTTAAGGAGGTTCTTTTTTTCCCTAAAAACTTTATTCTCAGCTCTTTTCCCCTAAAAAATTAGTGCATTTTTAAAAGTGGCTCTTTTTCCTACTTTTATTAAATATTACTATCTTTATATATCCTTTTTGACCCCTTACTATTTATCTAAAAATAAAACTCATTGTATATATTTTATATATAGTATCCTATAAAAAATATACTCATAACTCATTTTATTAAATTTAGATGATTTTATTAGTCAACGTATGCCAAATTTACTGATCACCATCTTCAGTAATTCATTTTATTAGATTTTGTTGCTTTTATTAGTCAATCTATGTAAATTTATTGATCGCTATCTAAAATAATTCATTTTTATTAAATTTAGATGAGTTTATTGGTCAAATTATGTAAAAACGATAGCCATCTATAATGATTTAAGCTCATCCCACTATGAGCTCATACTGACTGAATTTTGAACATACCCCCAGCCATAGGACATATCAAAAGTGCTTCGAAGCTATCGCTTCACCGATGCCGGAATAAAGTTTATCCAGCGATGAACATACTCACACTTGAAATCTATCGCTTCCGAGCCCATTTTTTTATTTACTAAATTAATGGGCAGATACATGACTAATACTTATAAAAGTAAAACGGGACCTAAGTTGGAGCATCCTCGATTTTTGGAGAAGATTATAATCCAAATCGGTTTAGTATTTTCAGAGTTATGCGCGAACAAACATCAAAAAAACATATAGGTCGAATTGATAACCTCCTTTTTCAAAGTCGGTTAATAAAAGCTGAGATAATCGATTAGAATCGTCTGGTATATTGTAAACTCGAGCAACGCCGAGTTGCGTTCGCCGCCATGTCACCTAAATATGGGTGATGGGGCGATGAATGTGTTAACGAACAATTCGTAGGTTTAGTATCGCTAATAGTAATTTCAAATATGACGTCTTAAATGAAATTGAAATGGTAAAAAACCACCCAAAACCACCATTGGAGCCCAGAGGGTGTACGTAAGAAAAAGGCGCGCAAAACAAAGTTCCTAGCTGCGTGGGTAGAGGTAGATTTAGATAAAAAATAAAAATATTAAAAAGGCACATTTATACTAAACTTTTTATTAATTTATATTTAAGATAAAATACTATTTATATTACAGTGTATTATAGTATTCGTTAAAATATTCCACACATTTGTGGTGATTTTGGACAATTGGGACAATGTAGTATATTTTTTAGTAACTTGTCTCGCTTCCTAGCATTCGACAATTTGTCGATAGTCACATTTGGGCCCGTGACAAACTCAACTGAATCACGCTGGGCGACGAACGTGTTAAGCAGCTTGTATCAAATATTATGACCGGTTGCGCCGTTCAAGGTGTGCATTTTTTCAAAATAAAGGATTTTAAACCAAAACAAAATAAAGATCTGGTGTAGGTTTAGTAGAAGACAATGTCGAAGATTAGTACCTAAAATCAGACCAAACAAGGCCAATGAAACTAATCATTAGTCTCACGCTTAAAACTAATGAAGGAACCTATGAATAAATCTTCTTAATTTTATAAACTTTTTGATTTACATGGTATCAAAGATTAGTCCATTTGTTATTCTGTAATATATTTTTAGTGGTTTAGTTTATTATTTTCAGCAACTTACAATTTAGTAGCCACTTTAAGATGAGTACTTTCTTATCATTCTAACTAAACAGTGTATGGAAAATCGGAGTGTGGCGTTCTAAAATAAGTAATTTATAAAATGTGGGTTAATGAATGATTTTTTTTATTTTATTCGAGGTGGACCGACCTGGGGACGATACCGCACCGATTAAGGGAAATCGAATGAATGGGAAAGGAGGATAAAATCCGGAAAACCTCCACGCGCGGCGTACTAATGATGAATGATTTCAAGCATAATGTTCTAAGCTCTCGAAAGCTCCACATGTCTAGCGTATCCAGTACACTTTGCTTTTTAGAAGCAATTTAATCTCGTTTGCTTTATTTTAAAGAATTTGTGGAAAAAATAGGTATTTTCACAGTGCGTTATTACATTTTTGAATGTCGCAGTAGTGATTCATAACTTAATCAATATTGTAGTTATATTTTTTATATTAGCTTATCTGAATCTTTGATCCAAGAGTAAAAAGGATACTACAAATACTAGCCTACTATGTACCCGTTACATATGAGCAAGTGGACACGATCTGTGACTGAAAACAGATGTACAGATTGCTAGGCAAACCTTTTTAAAGATCTAGTAATCAAGCTTAAATAAATAAATACTAAATTATAAATATGCTTTTAAATTTAGGTTAGAAATTTATACAATAAAAAAGTACTCGACAAATGGTTGAAATTGCAAAAGGTTAACTTAATATACTTAAATATTACTATTGAATGTTTTTAGTGCTAGATGATTTTTCAATATCATTGGCTATTCACAATCGCTAAACCAATTGCAAATTACGCCAAGCCGAATGTAACTTGGTTTCATCCCAAAACTTTCTGCTTGGATATCTAAAAGTGTTCTAAGTTGCGATTTCTTGTATAAATATTAGACTATCTATAACTTGTTTAATATTAACATACCTGTATGATATTATAAGATGGATCACTTTTAAGTGAAGTAATTGTGGAAATTATAGCAATACAACAATATAGAAACCTTTTAATCCATTAGTTTAACGTTGTATCCTCTTCTGACAAAGTGGTGAGTGTATATCAAAACTTTTTCTCGCATTTAAATCAGGAATACTAGCATCTATTTAAAGCGAGAAACTCAATGTAGCTAGCTTAAAATGAAGCTTCTGTATCCTTTAATGACACTCTTAGCGGCTGACTGATTTGTAATCTTGATATATGAAGTCAAGCGACACTTCAGTAATGGGGTGTATGACTGGTTTACCTTCGATTTTAGACCAGCCAAGGGAAGAGGAGGCCGCTGCGAAGGAAAAGACGGTTGCTGTGCAGGAGATTGGTGCATGAAGTACACGAGACACAACTGGTTGGGGTTAAATTTTCAAGTTACTGGTCCCGAGGACATCAATCAAGAGATAGTCGTCGCTTATAACTTTGTTGAGCGGTTCAGCAGTGAAACTTCAGATTATGAAAGTGAGGAAACTTTTATTCACTGCATCTCAGATTGTCCTATCCCTTGGATATAATTAAATACCAATCATTTATTGCTTTTTAGATAATCTTAATTTATGAGTGATATATCTAGTCTGAAGTAAATTCTGATACTTAGCATTAGTGACCTTATATATATCTTATCATTTATACTATCTTCTTGCCGTTGAACAACCAGCCATTTTTAACTTGATATACTTTGTAGATGTATATTAACTTCTAAGCAAGTTAGAGGCATTAGTAAAGATTTTTATTTAGATCCATATAGAACTAATGTCTATTTGTGTCATCATAGGATATAGTACCAATATAGGTACCATTAGAAAAACTTAATTAAATACTTTATGTCACTTAGAGATAATGATTTATCTGCTTGCTTGGATTCAAGGTTTATATTAGATCTATAGCTCTTTAATTTCGAAATTGATTTAATTTTATCATATTTGAGTTATCTATAGTACTCTATATGGAGGTTTTAGCATATAAAGTAACTTTTGCCAAACATAATCTATCTTTTTTAGTACTAGATGGTCTCAACCCAAGGGGGAAACATAATCTATCTTTACATAAGATAGTCCAATATAAGACATATAGGTAAAGATTCAATTATGCAAGGCAAATGATAGCATATCTAAAGTAATTGATTGTTACAAAACATTATATTGTCTGATAAACTAAAATTAGTAAATTAATGTTTTTGTAGACCTGTATATAATTCATACTCTTTGAAGTCATTTATAATCAGTATTTATTAGTACTTGTGTCTTTAACATAAACATTAGGGTTTTTATGACCCATGATTTACTTGCACATATAGTTAAAGTTATGATAATTTTATATGTTTTGGTTATCAATTATAGAATTAGTATCAGTAGTAGTGTATAGAATACTATATTCTAGAATATAAAATTAATCAAAGTGAAAGTTATATTCTTAAATCATTTTTGGGTCAAAGAAGCAATGGTGATGCTGTTGGTGCAAGTGGGCAATGATAAAAAGGTTGACAATGCTAGATAATTCTTTAAGTTGGTACAAGAATGGCTACTTTTAAGTAAGTCATCATATAACCCTTTCTCTTTGGGGAACTTCAGTACAAAGTACTTTTATAAGGTTAAGCTTAATTTGAAGCTTGTGCAACATAACATTTTCAGTATATTCTGCCCATAAAAACACTTAAATCTACCACCCACCAGCTAACAAGCTTTAGGATAGATTATGATTGAAAAGAATTTTACAAAAATATCCCACTATAACTGATATCTTAGTTTATTTCAAAAACCATCTTTCAAAACTTAGATACTTCTGCAGCATGAAGTTATCACTTAAGGTATCATCAGGGTTAGATCTTCTAGTTTCCTTTAGTAAAATTTTAGGGTATTCTTCTCATGAGCTTTAATTACCACTTAAACAACAAAATAGCAATATGGAGCTTGCTGCAATCTTAAAAGGTAAGGAAAATGAAATTTCAAGGTACATGAAGAAAAGTATCTTTATCTACTGGCAGTCATAATGATAAACTTTTTTGTAAAAGATATTAATTAGCCTCCACTTGGTCTTGCTGCCAATGTTACTTATACCGTTATCATCTCTCCTGTGGGCTGCTTGGATTTATGTCAAAGTCCCATTGGTGCACCAGCACATTATCAGCTTGATGTTACTCTTAGTTTAACTGTCTAATTGTTGCATTGGTTCAGGCATTAAAAAACATCTCTATTGTTTAGCCATAAATATTTCTCCTGTTTCCAACAGACTAATTATATGTATATCAAAATTTTTAATCTGAAGTTGGAGTGAGTATTTGAGACAGACTTGTCACTTTGCTATTTTAAACATATAGTTAGTATCTTGGCAAGTTGACAGCTCTTTGGGTTTGTATATGCATTTTTAGTAATAGTTCTTGCTGATGTGGAGCAAATGAGGCACTTCAAAACAATTTAGTATAGTTGTTTGAGCTTAGTGTTTATCAAATTTTTTCTGACATTTCATCATTGACTTAACACAGAGCGCCTATCTTCATATACCACATGTTGGTTGGGCAAGGCTTGAGGAGTGGTGGTTTTAAAAGTTCAGGTATCAAGTTAAGAAATGGGTATGCAATCATGGAAAATAATGACAGGAGCATCAAACCAAGAGTGGCTTTAGGGAGAATAGCATAAATGGAGTAGAAGTTGAAGGGGTAAAAAATCCATGCAATGGGGCTTTTGAAAAATCGCTTTTCTGAACAGTAGGCTCCACTATTGTGCCAGGCCAACCAGTATGGAGACTGACTGACCTTTGCTGTTTGCCTTCATTAGCATACAACCCCTTACAAGTCCACATCTAACTCACCAACACAGCAGACCAACAACTTTGCCTTAGCCCCATGGTGTAACGGATCAGGAGGCACCTGATCCATTCACTGGTTTGGATTGGGTGGAAGTCAATCCAAATGTGGCCCTGATTTAATAGGAACCAAATTTGGTAGGTTTGGAGCTGGGCGAAATTGCCATCCTGAATTTGAATCACCTCTGCAAAATGACGATGGGCTTATATGGGGCGTAGATGGTGATCCAGTGGAATGGTAATTCTTTGCTAACAATGTGGTGGTCGAGGTTTGGAGGAGCTTGCCAAAAATGAAGAGCCTAATCAATGGTTGCAACATATTATTTAAGGGAAGACGCTGCAGCCTGAGGGGCAGTTATGTCTTCTAAGAGGAATTTAAAAATAAAGGACTTTGCTAAACTTGAAACTTTATTAAAATTTATTTTTAGTAAAAAAGAAGTTGGATTGGATCCAAATCATGAGCTCCGCCAGTGAGCTTGGTGTGGCGTTGGCGTCATTCTTGGCCCTATCCTGGTCCCATACCATGCTACTAATGTGCAGTATAATGGGAACAGTGGTCTGAGAATACATGGCAATGATGAGTTATGGCAGTCAGGTTCAGGGATGGGCCTCTGCGGGCCTGTACCTAGTATGGTCAGTAACTTGGCTCTTACTGCCCAATTCATTTATCGCATATTGGCGTGAACCCACCTGTTTCATTAGACACAACTCAAATACTTTCTTTTCAGTTTTGTGGGGGCCCCAGGAGGAGGAGGTCCCAGGCAGAGAGGAATGGTACCGCCATGTGGTGATGGTAGTGATGGTGAGCTTCTCTCTTATGTTTGTGATAAGAGAAGTGATCCAAGTGTGTGGCGCGAGGCCTGCAAGAAGGGAGGAATGCCTAGGGGGTCTTTATCCCCAAAAGGTCGAGCAGCTTTGCCAATGGAGGCCTTAGAAAAAATCCACCAAGTGGTGTCATGGATTCATTTTCAAGTGTGGTTGACTCAAGCAACAGGCGGAGAGACCCCTCTCTTGTTGCAGATTGCACAGACCGTGGATGAACTACCTATGGAACTTTCCAGATGGGTGCAAGAGTTGGTTGAGGAGTAAGGACACCTGCTGGGATCCATGGATGAGTGTGTGGAATGGATTGACTGGGTGGCTTGTCCAGATGAGGTGCAAGACGAGTTGTGGTCAGCTCTGTTGACCGTGAAACAGGGTTGAGGTTTGGTGGAGGAATATGGGCAGATTTTCCAGCCATTGGTGAAAGCTGTGAGGGTCTTAGATTTGCAATCATCGCAAATGTTCAGACAGGGGCTGCAGGCGGACATGTTGGCTGCCATGGCAGCTGCCAAAGTTTAAGGTTATTGGCGGAGGTGATTGCCTTGGCAATACAGGTGGAAAAGCAGTTGGTGTTGGCCCAAAACTGGAGAGAGTATTTGATTTTCCCGGGAAGAGTCCAGTCGCCCATCATGGCTAATAGAGGATGAGGAGGCTGGCGGGGTTCTCCACAGAATTTCAGAAATATCCATGGGGGCCCCTGTCAGGGTAGCAGTGAAGAGTTGGGAAGAGCAGGTCTGGGACCTGGACAGAGTTATAGCCCCCAACCTACTTTGCCTGAAAACTTGCAATCTGAAAATGCTTCTAACATTAAACCTTCTTCTTTGCTTTATCCCAGGTTATTTATTTGGTCAAGCTATACTTGCATGGCCGGACTGAGAAGGTGCTGGCCCTGGTAGATACAGGGGCTGAGGAGAATTATATGGAGTTTGCCTTAGCAGAACGTTTGCAGTTGGAAATGAGAAGGGGTTCAGATGTGGTGTTCGCTGATGTATCAAGAAGAGCCCTCTCGTGGGTTCTGGAGCCCTCAATTGTCCTTCAGCAGAATCATTTTTGGGTGAAAGAGGGTTTTTGTGTGATTTAAAATCTGGCGCACCCCGTAGTGCTGGGGATGCAATGGTGGCATCATTTTCAGCCACAGTTTGATGTGTTGCGGAATAAACTTATCTTATTTCCCCAGATTGGTCCTTTCATGATGTGGAAGATGGAGGTTGGGGGCGATGTACCAGGTGGATGCAGGAGCTTGGGGGAATTCAGGAGGTAGAGCTTCCACCCAAATACAGTGACTTCGTGGATGTGTTTGGGCCCATTGGAAGTTCACCTTTCTCCCCTACGGGTTTGTTTGCATTCTCATTTCAGTTCAAGAAGGGTTCAGACCTCCCCAAGGGATGTCCGGTCTACCCTCTAAATGAATGGGCCAGGGAAGCTCTGGAGAGTCATGTGGAGTCCATGCTAGACAAGGGGTTGATTGAGCCTTCCAGGTCTCCGGTGGTATCTCCTGTGTTGTTAGTACCAAAGGTTAGTGGTGACCTACATCCATGTGTGGATTTTTGATGTCTAAATAAAGTCACAGAGCTGGATCCATATCTGATGCCACTTTTGGAGGATATTCTTCCAATGGTTAATGGATGCATGGTGTTTACAAAGCTTGACCTGGCGGATGTGTTTGATCAGATTCTGGTGAGTCCAGAGCATCAGCAATATACAGCATTCAAGTGCCACCTAGGGGTGTACCAATACCATGTAATGCCATTCAGGCTGAGTAATGCTCCAGCAGTGTTCCAACAGATGATAGATCATGTCCTTGGGGAGATAATTGAACGTTGCTGTGCCGCCTATATGGATGACATCCTAGTGTTCTCACAGTCCCAGGAGGAACACATTCACGTTTTTGGGAAGTTTTGGGGGCAATAGGCCAAATGAGGTTGAAGTTGAAGCTTTCAAAGTGCGAGTTCAACCAGAGTTTAGTGAAATTTCTCAGCAACATGGTATTTCAGAATGGATTGGGGTGTGTCCAGATAAGCTCCAAGCAGTTTGGGCCTGGAAGGCTCCCACGGATCAGATGGGGGTGCAAAGTTTCTTGGGTACCTTGAACTTCCTTTATCAGTTTGTGAAGAATCTCTCCCAAATGGCCTTACCACTTATGCGGTTGACTCAGGACATTCCATTTGTATGGGGAAAGGAGGAAGAGCGGGCGTTTAAATTATTAAAGGGTAAGTTACTTACTGCGCCAGTGCTGGCCCATCCAGATCTGAGAAAACCTTTCGTGGTTGAGATGGATGCCTCAAATTATGCTGTGGGGGCGGTATTGCTTCAGGAGGGGAGGATGGGTTGGAGCATCCCATGCGCTACTACAGCCGTAAGCTGCTCCTCACAGAAACAAACTACCCAATACATGATAAAGAACTGTTGGTGGTGATGGCAGCCTTGCGTGAATGGCAACATCACCTCTTCTATGCCTGACATTCTTTCATTATCTGAACAGACCACAAGGCCTTAGAGTACTATCACCAACCCAGGAAGATGAACCAGCAACAAGCCAGGTGGCATGTGGAGTTGATTACTACAACTTCCGGGTAGAGTACTGGCCTGGCACTTCAAATGTCCTGGCGGATTGGTTAAGCTGAGATGGAGCTTTTGTGTATGAGAAGGGGGAATTGGAGGATTTCAACACTGCAATGATGCTCCATCTGGATCAGTTTGCAATGGTTGAAGATGGAGGGTGTGAGTTGGGGGAGGAAGTTTGCTGAAAGCAGAAGAGCACGGAGTTCACATGAAGGCTGAAATCTGAAATGATGGAGGGTCAGCTGCACCGGTACCACGCAGATTTCATGAAGAGGGTTGGGGTGCTTTACCACAAGTCGCATGTATGGGTGCCCAACCCATCATTATGGTGGAAGGTAATCTGGGCTTTCCATGACCATCCATTGGTGGGTCATCCGGGGGTGGGGAAGATAATGGAGTTGGTACAGCGGGATTATTCATGGCTGGGCCTTTGTAAGGATGTCCAGAAGTACGTGTGGGAGTGTCTGGTATGTGCAAAGTCAAAGCCATCAAGGAAACTGCCCTCGGGCAAGTTGAATCTGTTGCCAATACTGCAGACCCCTTGGAGTTCAATCAGCATCAATTTCATAGTAGGACTTCTGAAGGTGCAGGGGGAGGACGCGATTATGGTGGTTGCAGACAGAATTACCAAATATGCTGAATTATTCCCTTGCACTGGGAGTTTTTTGGTGAAGGATGTGGAAAAAGTTTTCATTGATGAGATGTTTTCTTGACATGGCCTACCTGAGGAAATTATATTGGATCATGGCCCTCAATTCATTTCAAAATTCTAGTTGAGTCTATTGGGAAGTTTAGATATCAGACTGGGTTAGCCCTCAGCGTACCATCCGCATTCTGATGGTCAAATGGAGAGGGTAAACCAGATACTTGAGCAGTATCTGCGGTGTTAAGTGTCTGATTGTCAGAATGACTGGGTATCATGGGTCAGGATGGCCCAGTTCACGTACAATAACCATTTACAATCCTCGTCAGGAATGTCACCATTTTTTGTGAACCATGGACTCAACCCAAAGTCAAATGGGGGATCTACAGGGGGCATATGTCAGGGGGCAGATGAAATGATTTGTACCATGTTGGAAATTAGGAAGACGCTATGGGGGAACTTGGAGCAGGTGGTAGCTCAGCAGAAATGGCAGGCCAATCAGCAAAGGGCGCCAGATCCATCATTTAAACCTGGGGACTGGGTTTTGGTATCAGCCAAGAACTACGCCATCCCTGTAAAGAGTCTTAAGATGGGTCTAAAGTTTCTGGGCCCATACTGGATCATCAGAGCAATTAATCAGGTCACTTTCAAGTTGAGTTTGCCGGCGGGTTCCAGAGCCCACCTAGTGATTCACGCCTCCCAGCTGCAGGCTTTCGGGGAGAGGGACCCAAGTGTCCCAGTATGTTAAATCCTAAAGAAGGGGAGATCCCAAAATATGAGGTAGAACGGATACTGGATGCCAAGTGGGTGAGAGGCCAACAGCAGTTGTTGGCAAAGTGGAAGGGCTATCCAGTAGAGGAGTCAATGTGGCAGATGATGGAGGACTGTGCGCGGTGCCTAGAGAAGGTCTGGGAGTTCTGGTCTTCACAGGGGGATGATTTAATGGATCAGGAGGCACCTGATACATTCACTGGTTCAGATCGGGTAGAAGTTGATCCAAATGTGGCCCTGGTACAATGGGTACTAAATTTGGTAGGTTCAGAGATGGGCGAAATCGCCATCCTGAATCCAAATCACCTCCATAAAATGACGATGGGCTTATGTGGAGCGTGGATGGTGATCTGGTGGGATGGCAATTTTTTACTAACAATGTGGTGGTCAGGGTTTGGAGGAGCTTGTCAAAAATGAAGAGCCTAATCAATGGTTGCAACATATTATTTAAGGGAAGACGCTGCAGCCCTGAGGGGCAGTTGTATCTTCTAAGAGGAATTTACAAATAAAGGACTTTGCTAAGCTTGAAACTTTATTAAATTTATTTTTAGTAAAAAAGAAGTCAGACCAGATCCAGATCATGAGCTCCGCCAGTGAGCTCAGTGTGGCATTGGCGTCATTCTTGGCCCTATCCTGGTCCCATACCATGCTACTAATGTGTAGTATAATGGGAACAGTGGTCTGAGAATACATGGCAACGATGAGTCATGGCGGTCAGGTTCAGGGATGGTCCTCTGCGGGCCTGTACCTAGTATGGTCAGTAACTTGGCTCTTACTGCCCAATTCGTTTGTTGCATATTGGCGCAAACCCGCCCATTACATATGGTCCATCTTGGAAGTGCCCTGATGAGTCCATCCCCCATCCTGGATGACCATGGCACTTTTGCACTGCACCACCCTCAAGGCTGGCAGTCATCAGCACATCATCGTTGATTGTCAGTTGCCAGGTTCCTATCAGTTCCTTGTAGGGCTGAGGTATGGAAGCTGGCAGCATTGACCACTCCAAGAAAATCACCTTGCACCTAAATAGGGATATCCAGTTCCACCTGTTCCTAATATAGCAGACTAACTACTAACAACTAAAATAAGATGAGTGAAAGAGAGACCTTTATTTGGAGGAAAGAATGATTATTTATACTCTAGGCTTCTGCGCCTATGAAAACCCCTCAGACATCCAAGATGGGACCTTAACCAATTGCAGTCATTTATGGTAGCGATTCCCTTTCATTATGCTCATCCCAATCACCAATATTAGGTTGACTCATCCTCAGCATGAGTCGCCAGTCAGCCATATATAAAGTTCTATTATATTAGTAATGGAGCATCCTCAGCATAAGTTGCCAGTACTCTGAATTAGGCAGTGAATTCATAATTAAATGATTGATAACAAATACTTTGGCTTTTCGCCAGAAATATTATAATAATTTTTCATGGCGGTTGGCATCAGGATAAGATTCCACCAAATTTGAATTCAAATTAGCAAAATTGTCATCAGAAGGTTGATATGAATATGTCAGCTTTTCAGTGAAAATTCATACAATCACTCACAATTTTGGCATCACTGCCAAACTAGAAATCTGCCAAACCTAAAGCAATTAATGTTTTTATACTACTAAATAATATTGAACTAGGTTATTAGCCAGCTATTATGCCCAACTAACTAACACCCCCAATTCTGATATTATTGGGAGGAATTCATCTTGTTAATTTTTGAAATTTTACCTCACTTAACCAGATGGTATTTCTTCAGCATGACCCACCCTTTTGGTGGGACAAACATACTTTAACGCCCACTTAAAGGAGCATTAAGTTATAAAAGGTGGCTCTTGCCACCTCCTAACCTGTCCTCCAACTACTCAAGCAGCCTACCATTGAAGCCCCCTGTAGTGAGCACCAATATTGGAAAATTGCTTTTCTAAACAATGGACTCAACTAGTGTGCCAGGCCAACCAGTATGGAGAACGGCTGATTTTTGCTGTTTTGCCTTCATTAGCATACCAACCCCCTACAAGTCCATGTCCAACCCACCAACACAGCAGACCAAAAACTTTGCCTTAGCTTCATGGTCCATTTTGGGTGTGACCAGTGAGTCCATCCCCCATCCTTGGTGGCCATGGCACTCCCTCTCTGCACCACCCTCATGACCAATCACCAACCCATTTTGGGTATACCACGGTGAGTCCATCCACCATCCTGGGTGGCTATGGCACTCCCATGCTGCACCACCCTCAAGGCTGTTAGCCAGCAGCACATTTTTGTTGGTGGCCAGTTGGCCAGGTTCCCATCAATTCCTTGTAGGGCTGAGTTATGGAATCTGGCAGCATCAGCCACTCCAGGAACATCACCCCACGCCTACTTTGGGGATCTCAAGTCCCACCTTTTCCTAATCTAGCAGACTAACTACTAATGACTAAAATTGGATAATAAAAGAGATATTTTATTTGAAGGGAAGAATAATTATTTATACTTTAGGCTTCTGTACCTATGGAAACCCCTCAGCCATCCAAGTTAGACCCTCAAAAAATTGCAGTCATTTGTGATAGTGATTCCCTCTCATTCCGCTCATCCCAATCATCAATTATTAGGCCAACTAATCCTCAGCATGAGTCACTGGTCAGCTGTACATAGGTTTCTATTATAATAAATACTTGGAGCATCCTTGGCATAAGTCAATGGTACTCCAAATTAGGCAGTAAAATCATAATTATGTGATTAATAATGAATACTTTGGCTTTCCACCAGAAAGTCTTACAGTCATTTTTATGGCAGTTGGCATCATGATAAGATTCCACCAATCTTTAATCAAGTCAGCGAAATCATTGTCAGAAGGTCAATATGAATATGTTAGCTTTTTGACAGAAATTTATACAACTACCCAAAATTTTGGCATCAGCATCAAACTAGAAATCTGCCAAACCTAAAGCAATTAATATTTTTATACAATTAAATAATATCAAACTAGGAGATTATTTGTCAATCATGCTCAACTAACTAAAATGGCTAATTCTTTATATCTTATTGAGAGAAATCCATCTGGTTAATTTCTAACAGGGTCTTACCTGGTTTGAATAAAAATAACAAGACAGAAGCAAAGGTTTGTATAAAACAATAAAAGTCTACATAAGAAAAATCTTGGTCATCTTAAAGTATGCTTATATGGGTGAAGTAATTTTATATAAATTTTGCTGATGATGCATCAAACTTCCACATTCTTTAAGGTATACACATTAATGGATGCCTTCTATATCACTTTTAAGAGGCTACCCATGCTTTTTAGCTTGTTCCTATGTCCAGAGCCATAGTTGTTCTGGAACAAAACTAATTTGCCAACCTCAAATATTGGTAACTCTGCACATTGAGTAAGTCTTCACTGTGATCCTTGATCTTCTTTGCTAGGCTAGTGGAGTATGATTCAGTTTTTAACTTAATTAGCATTGATATTAGGTCTAATAAATAGTACTCAGGCTTAGGCATGTGGTGTCTTCCATACAAAAATATACTAAAGCCATCTATGTTGAGTGTCTCCTGTATAAATTTGGAATAGGCTTATACCTGTTGTTGAGTGGTAGCTAATATTATATGCAAATATGCTTGTAATAAAAGCGTGCTCCAATCTGATAAATGCAACAAATGGAACCAATTATATTCCATTCGCCAGATGCCTTACATTCAGTGCTGTCAATCGATGTCAAAATAGGTCCAACGCCAAGTTGGACCACTGAGGTAAGCTGTTAGAGCTGTATAATACCAACTTAGCTTATCCTCCAAAATTTAAGGAAATTTTAAATGTGAAAAAAGAATATCAGGTGATAGAGTGTCAGGAAGATGGAAGATAAGGTTTAGACTAGCCTGCCAGTTGGGATGCAAAAATCCAAAGGTGAGCCAGAATGCCAGGGGCATTGATGATCATATAACGTTAAAGTGTATTGGAAGAAAGGTAACAATTGAGTGACATCATGCTGCGAGCATAAAAAGCAACCCAGAGAGAAACCAGGATGTTGTAGCTCCAGGTTCAATGGGTTTTGCATAGGGAGTTGCGTGATCAGATTGGGTAGTTTGGGGCTCCTCATAGAGGAACTGGGTATGACAATATTAGCAAGGGGGCGGATCCTCACCTGTTTTGGGGATATGTGGGACCATATGATAACAATATCCTGATGACGGATGGCCTTCATAATTGAGGAGAGTTCCACAAAATTCTTCTCACAATAAGCCCAATTGACAGCAATAGTAACCAACGTTACTAAAATGACAGGATTGATCAGTCAATATAAGGCCCGTGAGGCCACATTGGAAATGTCATGGAGGTTCAGCAAAAAAAGATTTGAAATTAATCATACAAATTGGAGCGCAGAAATCTTTTTGATGACTTATAAATTAAAAAAATTGACCATCAATTTCCTCATTATGTTATGACTGCTTAAATAGATAATCAATTGGGGAATAGATTGGAAAAGCACAAGATTGGGGTCCTCTAGATTTGACCTAACCCAATGAACTTTGAGTGAGAGGGAAGAAAACAAACTTATTGTGAACTGACTTCAAAATAATTAACAGCGGGCCAAGTCACTGTCAGTTTTTCCACGGACGCCCTAATTAACAATTTTCTTTAGTTCTAATGGCTAGAGCAATGGTGTCTTGCCTGACAGGCAGAGGGAACCTCGCAAGGTCACCCCACATAGGGGTAGTCCCATGAGGTTAGGAACAGATTTGAGCTGCCCACCTGAATTCACCCAATCTCCAGCATCCGTTTGGCCAAGCAAAAATTATCTGATGGAGATGTTGATGATTTCAGGGAGAGTTTTAAAATGGCGGCAACGTTTCCTGATAGCCTAATGCCATTATCAAGTTTTTCAAATGATTTGACACTTGACATTTCATTTACCAAAAGTACATACCTGTCAGGCTTTGTTGCTGAGGGTTTGGGGTTTTTTGGGCCTTAGTGCTGAAGGCTTATTTGCCATTGACTTCATGTAGACCTTTTTCCCCAAGAGAATGCTGATTTTCTGATATCTCAGCACAAATTCCCTTAATTTGGTATACTAATTTTGCCAAAGAAAATGCAGGGATGGGTGTTGGGGTCCTTAAAGTGAAAGCTGTTACCCATTTATCATCCACCACAAGTGATGTCATCCTGTGAGATGAGAAGGGCAGCTGGCCTTCTCAGCCTTTTTTTAATTAGAACAGAAATGCCACCTAGTCCAAATGGAGTGGGTGCTCCTCCAGACTTACAGTGAGGATGAAAACCATGAAGTAACCTTTTATATTCATTTATAATACTAAAAATGGCAAGCAAAGTGATTCCAGAATTTCACTGGCATTGCAAGCGCAACATGGAAATAAGATAGAGCAAATGGGGAGGGTTAATGCCCTGAAAGCTCAAGGCTTTGTTCATGAGACAGAACCTTGTCACACTTCAAAGTTCCAGGTAAGGCATGGAGCCTAAACGGCTGTGAAAGCTGCAAAATTATGAACTGACGTTTAGAATGGCGCAGGCTCAACCTTTATAGATCAACCTTAGTGGTGGCCTCCTCAGGCCATACTTTAGGCTCTTTAAAGCCCAAAGAATAGCTTAGAGAGGGCACAATCCTGGTGCCAAGCTAACCTTATCTGGAAACCCCCAAGCATTTTAACTTGGGATTAAGAATCTAAATTCTGAGCCAAAATGTGACAATTGGTTCGACCCACATCATCAAATCACCCTTACTAATGGAAGCCCCCAAAAGGTTAGCTCTCAAGTAGGAGGCCGCTGCCACGAGGACTCTTTAGGGAAAGTTGTCTTGAGCCCCAAGTCATTTATCTAGAACGAATTCCAGATCCCTTATGGTAATGGAAGCCTGATAAAAGTGAGATGATACTGGGATGATGGAAACAGCCCACCTGACGTGGGGTGCATGCTCAGAACTTGTCTGGGATGGGCTCTCTAAAGAGGGTGCGCAATCCAGCATGGCCTGGTAGCTACCCCACACAAAATGAGCTGACTATTAGTGAGGAAACCTGCTGGTCCAGATTCTCTTTGTCCTCTGATCTCTTGTAAGGGGGATGCCTCATCAGAATAAACGTTACAATCACCTTAGTTCCAGGGTTGTCCATCAGTAACTAGCTCCCTCTGGTGCTTGTTACTCACAAATGGCACCTAAGGTAACAATGAGGTCAAGCAAGTGGAGATCATAATTGGGTGAGGAAAAGGGTGAGTTTGGAATTATGCAACAAATGTAATACCCAAAAACTTTTTACAAGATGCCTTACGTTTGGTGCTTTCAATTAACACCTAAATATGTCTAACATCAAGTTGGGCCACTGAGGTAAGCTGTTAGAGCTGGCTACTACCCATCTGTCTTATCCTCCAAACTTTAATGAAATCTTAAATGTGAAAAGTAACAACAGGTAAGAGAGGATGCAAACCCCTAAAGTAACCTTTTATCAATAAACAATTGAATAAAAATGGCAAGCGTAGTGATTTTCAAAATTTCACTGCAATAAGGAGTGCATTAAGAAAAAGGCAAAGCAATCAGGGAGGGCCAATGTCCTGTGTTGATTATTTGGGCTTCGCCTGATGGCTGGTTTGTTGTTTGGTGGAAACTGCAGCTCCGAGCATCTATTGTGTGAGGACAATAGACAGGATGGTGCTTTAAATTTATGATATAGCTTTTTTGGTAATTCTTCAATTGTATACCCTGTCGTTTCACTTGGACAATGGCACGCTGCCCTGATCCTACTGATCTTAAATGAAAATTGACTTTAATATAAAATGGAGTAATAACGCAAAAAGGTTATAAGATAAATTTGAAACTTAATCCAGAAGTTAAAGGGTGTCTTTATTAGGTGCAAATGCAAGGGTTATTTATAGGGTTTGATTTTAACCACATCTTACCCATGACGCCTTACTTTCAGTGGCCCTTGGCCATGTAAAAAGTTTGTAATGACATCTACAAATACTTTGACTCAGGGCATCATGCTCAGCCTCATAGTTGGAGTAAACACCATCATCATCCTTGAGATGGCATTTCATCATATCTTCAAATAGCTGAACCAATTCACTTTCATGTGCAATTGGCAGCACATACCAAGGTGATTCATATCACTATTTAGTAATCAATTTGATCAAAAACTTGATTGGCATTAAAAACTAATTTTGACATAGATCAACAAAGCCCACATGCTTGAGTCATTAAATCAAAACTTAAATTTAAGTTTGACCTAACCAACAAAGCCCTCGAGCCTGTGTCATCATAATTGAATATAATTAAGTGAATTTGCTAGGCCGCAAGTCCCAAGTTCAGATACTTAGGATACACCTGAACCATAATCATTAATATTTTAATATCTGATGATTAGGTCCAGTCAATTCCTCAACACTTCCCCCGCCTTGACTGGATATAAGCGGCGGATACCCTTCTTCCTGAGTCACACTGTCTAACTATTCGCCTTCCTTGAAGTTTGAACATCATTTCAATAGCCTTCCCTAAGCTAACAAGACCAGCGTGCCTGATGCTGAGCTTTCTTGTGTTTTGGCGCATCTCTGTCAGGGTCTAGACATTTGAAATTTGTATGAAGTCCGCATATCTCTGATTCTGTTGCAGGCTTCTTCAGTTTGATTGCACTTTCCTCCCCCCACCAAAGAGGGGATACCTACTTCTAATGCCTGCAAGGCATCAATCTATGAAATAAACTATATGATTTGCAATTATTTTATTTTTTCTTTTTTACTTTTACTTTTACTTTTATTTTTTTTTATTTTTTTATTTTTATTTTTTTTTTTTCTTTTTTATATTATTATTCTTTATGATATGGATGAAGAAACTTAGCGTGTACTTGATTCACAACCCAGCCACCTTAATCCTTAATGGTATATACATCTTCAGATGATTTCTTCAAAATGATAAATGGACCCTTCCAGAGCGAGGCTAGTTTGTGTGCGCGGCCTGCGCTATGAGTGTCACAATATACTACTAAATCTCCTTTATTAAACTTATTCACTGTAGCCCATTTGGCGTCATCATAGCTCTTCTGAATAGTTTTTCAACTAATTGCATTTTGATAAGCTTCTGATTGTAACTTGATTAGGGTCTTTGCCAGTTGCTTGACATATTTATTTGGGTTAATTGCGCTGGGTGAACTGAGTACTGAGTATAATAATGGTGGTAGAGCGGGCTTTCTACCATACAAAAGTTGAAATGGAGAGTGGCCTGTGCTGCTGTGGTGCCCAATATTGTACACAAACATGTTTGCACTAATTGAAGTTGCCCATTGTGAAGGCGCCATGGCTGCATTTTTGCATAAAATGCCAACTAAATTGCCATTCACTCGCTCTACCATACCATTAGTCTCAGGATGGTATGGTGTTGACAACACTCCTTTGATAGACATTAACTCATTTAGCCGTTGTACCATTTGGGCAGTAAAATTCGTGCCATTGTCTGTCTATACCTTCTGGGGGCATCCGTGCTTATAGATAATATTATCCATAATGAACTTGGCAGTAGTTAGGGCCCCGATGTCTCAAATTGCTTTTGCTTCCACCCATTTCATTAGATGGTCAATAGCAACAATTATGTATATGTTGCTTAGGCTACTCACTGGCAAAGGGCCAATTACATCAATTGACATGGTATGCCAGGCCCAGTTGGGTTTGATCAGCCAATATTTTACATCCAACTTCATAGGTTTTGCAATTTGGCATGAATGACACTTTTCAAGCATGTCTTGAAATCAAATTGCATGGAATTCCGATAGTAACTGGCTCAAATTAATCCTAGCATCTTAATCATTCCCCCATGTCCAATGGCCTTGTGTGCTTTTGTAATAATCTTCATTCAGTCAGAAGGTTTTGGGAAGATTCAACGTTGTCCATTGGGCTTAAGTTTGTATAGAATTCCATTTCAATATTCAGTGTCAATTAATGCTTTCTCAATCGCCTTTTGGACTTTGGGTGGTTCATCTCCATACATTCAGTTAATCATTTTTTTATGAAGCTCATCAGCCAAATTGCTCAGGACAGCTACAATGGGAAGTTGCGAGAGTCTGTCTGCATTTTGATGGGCCGCTCCAGCTCTATAAATAATTTCATAATCGTAAACTTGTAATTTCAGAGCCCAGCGGGCTAACTGTCCTTCAGGCTCCTTGAGATTGTGGAGCCATCATAATGAGCTGTGATCCATTACTACTTGAAATTTGGTGCCATAAATGTAAACCTGAAATTGTTTACAAGCATAGATGACAGCCAGGCATTCTCTTTCAGTCACCATATAATTATGCTCATGCTTATTCAGCATCCTGCTGCAATAAGCGACTGGATGCTCCTCACCATCATCCCCAATCTGTGATAGCACACCACCAATCGCAGTCAATGAGGCATCAGTTTGTATGATAGAAGGCTTGCTGAAATCAGGATATTGGAGGATAGGCGCTGAGCTCATTTTGTTTTTCAAAGCCTTGAAGGCTTGTTGGAATTCCTCTGCCCAGCGAAAATGAACTCCTCCTTGTAGTAAGTGGAATAGAGGCTCGTAAATCTTCGCAAATCCTTCCACAAATCTTCAATAGTTCCTACCATGCCTAAGAACACTTGAACATCTCTCATACTTGTCGGAGGTTGCATATTGTTAATTGCCTCCACCTTTTGAGGCTGAGGCTGCAAGCCCTTTGAAATCAATGACAAACCCAAGGTATTCCATTTGTTCTTTAAAGAAGTGGCATTTTCTAAGTTTTATCCTCAGATTGGCCTTCAACAGTCGTTCGAATAATTGTTCAAAGTGCTCCAGATGTTCAGAAAATGTTCGCAAAAAGACATTGATGTCATCTAGGTACACCAGAACGCAGGAAAATTTAAGGTCACCCAAGATCGTATCCATTGCATGCTGAAAGGTTGCCAGAGTGTTACACAGCCCCTGGGGCATGCATGTCAGTTGAAAAAGCCCTTGAGCAGAAATCATCGCGCACTTTTCCTGCTCCTCTGGTGGCAACTCAATTTGCTAATATCCAGCGATGAGGTCCATTGCAGTAAAGTACTTCACCCCTCCTAGGCGGTCCAGAGCATCGTCAATTCTGGGTAACAGATACAAAACCTTTTTTATAATGCCATTGAGGTGTCAATAATCAATCACAACTCAATTGCTGCCATCTTTCTTCTTTACAATTAAAATGGGGCTGGCCCACAGTCTTTTCAGATGGCCCTATCATTCCATTTTTCAGCAATTTGTCTAGCTCTTCAACTACTATTTTGTCACTGGCCCTGGGGCGCCGAATTGGCCTCATTCTAATAGGCATATGATCCCTGGTATCCACAAAATGCTGAACTCCTTTTGCACAACCTAAATCTTGGTCATCTTTGGCAAAAATTTCAGAGTATCGTTCAAACAACTCTAGTGCCATGTGCCCCGAGGGCTTGGGTTGGTAAGCCAAACTCAGATAAATCACCAAATTTGACAGCTGATATTAACTCATCCCTCAGAAGTAGGTGTACAAAAGTGACTACTTGAAATTTCTTGACTTTAATATTTTGGCTGGTCAAATTTGCTAGTAAGACATCAATCTCTCCATGCCCCAGTATAAGTATTCCAGGTGCCACACTAGGTTCCATTGGAGAATGATGCCATGGGGGTATGACCTCCCCATACAGTCCTTCTGGAATATCCAGTGTGGTCCCAGTTCTCATAACCAGTTGATGGCCTGGAGCTATTGTCACGTCCTTATTCACACGTAGTGGTATTCCTCAATTTTCATTTATGGAAGTTGGCATGGGGCGACTTTGATTCCCCCTCTGAATATACCCTACTGGTATTATCCCATCGGCATAAGATATATTGATAAAATTCCTACAATGGCTTGTGGGCTTTGTATCATTGCAAGAGTAATAAATTGGAAGTGATTGGCCCAATATTGTCAAGATGTTTTCCTTAAAATTGCATGAGATCCCATAGGTCCTTAAAAAACTAGTTCCAATTAATATGTCATAATTGGCATTTGGAAGCACTATAGTGGGTGCAGCAACTACCAAAGCTCCAAATCGCAATGGCAAGGCGCTGTAAGCTCCTTCACTCTTAGTGCTGTTAAGGCCTGCGGTCCCATATTCTTGATGATGGTCAATGTCTGGAGCTATTTTCAATTTCTTAACCAGCTTTGTAGAAACAATGTTTACAGGTGCTCCGCTATCAACAATAGCTACAACTTTAACCTTGTTGACTAGGATATCCACGTAAGTGCACTCAGAATAGTAAGAATCAATAGAGTTTACTAAATGAATATGGGAAGAGTCCAAGGAGTTAAGAGTGTGCTTCAGAGTATTCCCAATACTGGGACATTCATTGATGAATGTGTCGATTGGCATTGCTATATTGACCCCTTTCAGGCTTGGGGTATCTGATGCATTGCTTGGCCCGTCGGCTGGAATATTCTCAAGTATTTGTTGCACATAGGGTTTAGCAACTACCTCAGAGACTTCAGGTGTGACAACCTTACTCTGGGAGCGAGTTACCACATGTACGTTTGAGGAATCTTCATTTGATACTAAAATAGAATCAATTTCATTGTCAAATGAGGCCCTGCGGGCATCGTTTTTATATCAATTGGGTGGGACTGGTGTTGTAGGTACAATAGAGCATCCCGCATCTATTGTGCTTGTTCTTTTCCCTCCTCCTGCATGGTATTGGGAAGGACTATGTTGACATTTCTCTGATGGCATCAGGAAGCATAGTGACCTTTACGTTGGCAATTAAAGCAAGTAATATAAACAATGACCATGGGTTGTCAGTCTTCTTATTGGTTTCAAAGGACTTCCCAGCAAGGGTAGTGGTTCCCAATCTGTAACCAGTATTAAAAGGCCATAATTTTTTGAGCATCTGCATAAATTAGTCAACCAATTCATATGTCACAAGGTTTTGCATGAAAGCAGGCAATAGAGTATTGGATAGATTAGTATAAGGTTCTACTGCATGCTCTAGTGCAATCTTGGCATCAAAATTGACCATGGCCCGCACGCATAAGAGAACTTGAGCTTTGTGATAGAATCGATCTGCAAACTCATCAATTGCTTCATCTTTATTAAAGCTGATGTTCATAAACTTGGATTTTCTGGTCGACATCCATTCTGGACCTCCAAATTCATTTAGCACGGCCTCCTTAACTTTGGCATATATTGGATTTTCATTAATGTGAGGCATAATCAACTCAATGCTCCACTCATCCAAGCAGTTGATCATGGTGCTGCTTTGTTGTGGTCGCTGGCCCCATTCATAGCCATTTTAAAATGTTTGACAAAGGTGGTAATACTTCTGTTATTATCAAAGGCTGGCAGGTTTGCTGGTTTATAATTATTGCTTCCCCATTCCTGGTTATCACAATTATTTCTAGGTTGACTAGAGTCAGATGTGCTAGGGCGTTGGGGTATTGTATCCTGGTTTAAGGTGATAGGGTTGGCCAAAGCAACCATTTTGCTAGGCGATTGTCAGCGTGGCCCAGCGTCTGTTTCGGTGGTTATTTCTGAAGCTTCGTCCTCATAACATTCAGAAGAATTTTCAGTCAAGTGTGGTGTAGCACACTGACAATGCCCGCCATCCAGAGTTCAAATCTGCTCATTGATTTTGTTTTCCTAACAGGCACAATATTGGTTTTTAATTTTAATTTTGCAATTTCCTCATTCAGGATAGTAGCTTGTAGCTGCAAGGTGGAAATCACTTAGTCCTTTTCCTTTATTGCCTTCTTGCACTGGTTTAGTTCTCCATGGAGGTTATTGTTTGCCTCATTAATAGCGTCAAGATCATCATTGAGATCATTGATTTTTCTGGTGTATTTGTCCTTCATCTGCGAGATTTGGTCGCTCAAATGTTGATACTGGTCACCATCTGTGGTCCCAGCCATGAGCGCCATTGTTGACTATTTGGGCTTCACCTGATGGCTGGTACATTGTTTGGTGAAAACTACAGCTTTGAGCATCTATTGTGTGAGGACAATAGACAGGATGGTGCTTTAAATTTATGATATAGCTTTTTTGGTAATTCTTCAATTTGTATATCCAGTCGTTTCACTTGGACAATGGCACGCTGCCCTGATCCTACTGATCCCAAATGAAAATTGACTTTAATATAAAATGGAGTAATAACGCAAAAAGGTTATAAGATAAATTTGAAACTTAATCCAGAAGTTAAAGGGTGTCTTTATTAGGTGCAAATGCAAGGGTTATTTATAGGGTTTGATGTTAACCACATCTTACCCATGACGCCTTACTTTCAATGGCCCTTGGCCATGTAAAAAGTTTGTAACGAAATCTACAAATACTTTGACTCAGGGCATTATGCTCAGCCTCAGAGTTGGAGTAAACACCATCATCATCCTTGAGATGGCATTTCATCATATATTCAAATAGCTGAACCAATTCACTTTCATGTGCAATTGGCAGCACAGACCAAGGCGATTCATGTCACTAATTAGTAATTAATTTGATCAAAAACTCAATCAACATTGAAAACTAATTTTGACATAGACCAACAAAGCACATGTGCCTGAGTCATTAAATCAAAACTTAAATTTAAGTTTGACCTAACCAACAAAGCCCTCGAGCCCATGTCATCATAGTTGAATATAATTAAGTAAAATCACTAGGCTGCAAGTCCCAAGTTCAGATACTTAGGATACACCTGAACCATAATCGTTGATATCAAATATCTGACAATTAGGTCCAGTCAATTCCTCAACACCCTGTAAGCTCAAGGTTTGTTCATGTGACAAAACCTTTTCAAGCCATAAAATATTAGGTAAGACATGAGCCTAAACAGCCTTGGAAGCTGCAAAATTCTAGGCTGAGGTTCAGAATGGTATAGGCTCAACTTTTAAGGTTGCCCTTTGGGGAGCCCGCCTCAGGCCATAGTTTAGGCTCTTTCAAGCCTAAAAATGGCTTAGAGAGGCACAACCCTGGTGCTGAGCCAACCTCAACCAAAAATACTCCTAGACCTTTTAAATGGATTTAGAATTTAAATTCCAAGTTAAAACAGGACAATTGGTTCAAACCATATTGTCACAACAAGTGGTCTGTTGCAATTTTTAATTATTACAAAAGTACTATTAACGTATTTTATGGTACTGTTAAACTTTAAGATAAAGGGTTATCTACACCTTAAATGCCTATAATTACTTCCAAAATTGGGTGTAACATGTAAGGTGAATGTGGTGCATTTTCATTAAGAACTAACTAGTGCACTTATTCTTCTAGATTATGGTTTGCACAATAAATTTGACTGTGGTTACAGAGCTAATTGTTAAAAAGTTGTTGCTTGCACAGGTTCTTAGTAAATTGTTAAAATGTGCTTTTCTGTATGATCATAAGAAGATGGTCTAAGCCAAAAGGTATTTGGCAACACATGTGATAAAATATAAGAAAAACGCATTAAACGTCACATTACATATTTTGAACAGAAAAAATGATATATTCTCTAAAGATATAAAAACTATTAGATAAAGTCTCTAAACTAGTGTACTTTATTATTGATAACAAATGAGTATTTTATAGCTTTATGTAGCAATCTAATGTCCACCTTTATATGTAATGAATGGTAATTACATTTTCACATTTTATCCTTTAAAGAAATATAATAGTTTTGGACCATCTAGTACTAAAAAAAGAAATATAATAGTTTTTACACTGAAATGTTCTACTGGAAAGCAAATAATTTGCTTATTAAAATTACTTCAAGTGAAAACCTAGGAGTATTCTAAATAATGCGATATAAATAGTAGGGAACTTTGCCCTAACTTCCAGCGCTACTAACATCATTGGTAAAGGTTACTAGAAAGAAATGATATCCCTTCTGATCATTGTAAGAAGAGTGTCTATAACTATCCTGTGCCCAGAGTGGTAGTGCATGATGCACAGGGTCAACGCCAGAGAACTAGTCATTAGTATTAAATTTACTAGAGCTCAGAAGAGGGTGCTTGATCTGTAATAGCCTAGGTGAGGGTGGTTATCAGTAGAGGGAAGAACCACAATTGAATTAAAAACATTTGGGAGTGAACCCCAAAGTGAGGTTTCTATCCAAGCGATGCTCTGAGTGGGAGTGTATAGGAGGCACAGGTTGGAGGGAAACTGGGCAGCCCAACGGTGAATGAGTTGAAAGATTTACAGTTGTTAAAATCAAATGGCTAACGTTGCATGATACCTCCTCAAAGAGGTCTGTGCACAGGTTTGTCCAAGATAATATGAATAAAAAAGGTATACTAGCAAAGTGTTCTATTATAAGGGAAGTCAACCAACAAGAAGGATTGGTCTCAAGGAAAAGGATTTAAGGAACTTGGGAGAACAATCAATTGATGGAAGTGGGTCTAAGCCAAGGTGAACCAATAAGTGCACACTTCCATTGAGCAGTAAACTTTACTTTGGTAATTGATCAGCTCATGTTATCAATTGAAGGAGAGGCCAATCCATGCTGGAAATTTTAATAACTGAATGTGTTTTGAGACCCCGTTCACCAAGAAATTGAAGCAAACCGTTTTTGTTAGTCAAAAAGCTAGTTTGTTTTAGTTCACCTGATGTTATACAGGGCTAACTTCTATTACATCCCTAGAGCCAACCTGGGCATACCTTGCCTTAACCCAGCGTTGATCCAAGGTATATTTTATGTCAGGGTGGCCTGCCAACCTCACCTTCTTGGTCTCCTGACATGCAGCTTTGTCCTTAGTGTTTGTCCCCGATTATGATGGCATTCTCAAGCCATGAAATTACCCTCTCACCCTTTTGGGGCTCCACCCCCTCAGGGGCTTGCACCAAGCAAAGTTCTTTTGGGCTGGTGCCAAATTCATAGCGGCAACAGTCTGCTTTGACTGAAGTCCAGTGGCCTGGAAATACGCTTGTGGAAAACATCAATAAGGCCTTGGGCATGTGCGCAGTCATGTTCTGGTACCTAACTTTTTTTCTGCTGCATCAAATTCCTCCCCAGGATACCAGGTACTCAAACCTTCTTTTACTCAGCGGGATGCTACTATTTCCTCCACTTCCCACTCCAGCGCCCCATCCACTAGACAAGCCTTGGGAGTCTCTGGTGGGGGCCCTCAACAGCGTCAATTTTCTCTCATGAAAGACAGAAAAGAAATTAAAATGAAAAGAGAAGATCTAACTGGTATAAGGCGTAGACCACCTTTCTAACAACGCGGTAGAGGCCAATTCTCTTCAGTCCCAGCTTTTTGCATGGCTGCTTGATAGGAATGCTTTGAGAATCAAGCATCATGAGATACACTTCTTTGTACGCTGGACCCACTCATCTCTTACTATCAGCGTTCTCCTTATATACTTGCATTACCTCCTTCAAACTTGTGGAAACCCCTGGTGTACTTTCTTAGTAGTCTTAGCAAATTTCACCACCGCTTCAACTTCAGATACATAGCTGGGCTCCATGTTAAAGGTGGGGTTAAACCCATGGTTGGCGAAAAATGGGGAACAACCAATAGAAGTATGCAAAGTGTTGTTGTAGCTAAACTGATCCATAGGAAGTTTAGGAACCCAATCTGAATGATCCATGGTGTGTAACACCACAGAAACTGTTCTATGCACTGGTTCACTCACTTGGTCTGACCATATGATTGGGGGTGATAGGCAGTTGAACGGCAGGGGCGAATATGAAGAGTCTTACACAACTTAACCAAAAGACAGAGGTAAACTGGGGTCCTCAATCACTAATAATTTCTTCAGGACCCTGTGAATTGCAAACACATGGGTAACGAAGAGCCTTGCCATCTCAGCTGCGGTAACTGTAGTTTTGCAAGGAATAAAGTGGGAAAACTTTGTAATGCGATCCAAAGCTATCATGATGGCATCATAACCTATCAGAAACAGGTAATTATACAATAAAATCCACTGATAGGGAAGTCCAGGGCCCTTCAACAACTTTTGAACTGATACCAACAACCCTGCTTGAGGTTGTTGATTTGGCTTCATTTGATCGCAGGCAAGCATTCTTTACAATACCTGCCCACCTAAGTGGGTAAGCCCTTCCAATTGTATGTGAGTCAAATTAACTCCAAAGTCTTCATCTTTCCAGGATGAAAATGTAATTCCGTCATTATGGTCCCATATGATTTCCAGGCAAAGTGGTCCAGTGGGAACCCATAGGTGCTCCTGAAACCACACCATCTCATCCTTTACGTGATAACCCCTGGTTAAATCCTCCTGATTCAGCGCGCTCTTATCAAGGACTAAGTATATTTGGGCAATAATGGCTGAGAAAGAATTACCTTTCTGAGCATACTGTATTCCTTTACATTTTCAGAGGAGAGAGCGCTCGCCCATGGGCCAAGGAAGAGAGGTTGAGGCTCAATCTTACCTGGGGGAATCATTAACTGGGTTGTTAAAAATTTATAGGTTTTCTGATTATCCTTGGTTAATAACCCCTATAAATATATTAACTGCACAGTTTCAGATTTTGTGCAATTCTGCACGTTTTATGATAGTAATTGCTATAAATGTTGATAATAGTATGGTGACTATTATCTGCAGTTTAATTGAAGTATTAGATTTCAGTCCAACTCTTGGCAGTATTTTCTCTTGAAATACTTATGATTTCCTGAATAACAATTTGTTCCCTCAAACTGCCTAACTCAATCTATGCTTAGATTCCCGTTTATGGTTTCTCTTGTTTGACACTTTCAGCAGTAATGCCCAATTCAAATCAGCTTCTTCTCTGGTTCCCCGCTCAGATCCTTACTCTTTATCTTAAAGAGTCTCCCAATTATTGCACACAGCAACAATATCCTTGATAAAGAATAGAACTTGCAATGGATTCTGATAAAAGTATACTGTAAAGTAGTGTACAGTAGTGAGTGCTTTTTATTAGTTAATTCTTTAGGGAATTTATAGTGGGGAATTCAGCGCTCAACCATTTGTTAGAATCTCCTCAATGAAACGGCAGACATTGCCATTAAATCACCCATCATCATCTTAGCAGCAATGTTCTTTCCCATCCTGGCTAGGATTTCATCATTAGACATCCTTGAGACCTAAAATAGAAAGAGTCAGAAAATAAGTCCTAGCATTTTCCTCTCAATCTAAGTAAACCAACCATATTTGGCAAGCGACCTGCTTAGGTAATGGGACTTGTTACCCATTAAGGCAGGTCATAAACCAACTGATAATTTGCTAATTGCAGGTGGAATCACTCGCCTTGCAACTTAATACTTAAATTCCAAATAGGCCAGTGATGAAACCCAACTGATCCCAATTGGTACACCTGACAGTTAATAAGCTATCAGATGCCCCTGTTTCATTGGCAACTCTTCCCAACAAGATCTTAAGCATTTGTCCGTATCAATCCTCAATAGATATGACCAGGTGAATAACCTAAAATCCCCCAAACATAGTTACCCCAAAATCAGGGTCAACTGATATCCAATCCACTTCACATTAGGGTTATTCCCTAGTGATCCCTGGTAATCTAGTTGGCTGGGAATATGGTCAAAAATCCCAACACATCCACCCCTCTTGCCTAGATTTCCAGAGAGAAAAAGATTGGGGTAGGAGAACACCACTTTGAACACTCAGTTAAATACTTCATTTGTTCAAATGGTATGCAATCATCAGTACTTAACGCTGCTCAGGACGACCTTCATCATGCAGATCTCTTCCTCTTCCTCTTCGCTACTGCCTACTCAGAGTGTGGTCCCCATGACCTTTTGTTATGCTGGGCTTATTGATTTACTCGTGATGATATTAATCCCAGGATCTGGTTTTTCCCCCATCAGGGCATATGACCCGCTTACATATTCAGAATTCTTGGTCTGGCATCCTCAATTTCCTTATTTTCTCCTCATCCTTGACAGAAAATTTTTGCCATTGATGTTCATTTTGCAGCACAATTAAGAAAGCTCATTTATGTTCACCCTTGTTATTTTCTCTTCAAAATCTCTTGGTTCATATCACTCTTAATTCTTCTCTGGAGAGCTTATCCCATTAATTTGAGACAAATTTCTCCAAAATTGGAGCTTAATTGATTTTAGAGTGCTTAATGTTGACTATCATATAAATCTGGCATCATCTCTCATCCAGCTCATATGTCAAATTCCAAGTCGTGATACCAACAGCTGATCAATAGTTTGTCTGATCAAGACCTTTGGCTCTTCCAGAATATGAATCGATCTGCATGAAAGAACTTTTTCTATGATCCTTCCAGGGCTCATACTCCTAGTTAAGTACCAGTAGCCAGTCCTTCTGTGGAATTACCAGAAATGGTAACCAACCCTGCTGAAACCAGGTTAGCAATTGTCTTGAGCAACTCATGACCAATCAATCCTCTGTCATCAGTTCCAAAGTTAGAATTTGAGACTCTCCTGGATTCAGCTCCTTTTTCAGATACTCCTAACGTCATCATCAAACCTCCTGAAGCAATGCCCTTCACTCTCCATCATTTGTTCCTCACTGGATTAGACTTGCTTCTGGAGTTCCCCTTCTGACTCAGTCTGTATTACAAGCTAGCTGTCTTGGCCACCAAACTCACCATCAGCAACAACATTCATTTTTAACTCCCCTATGAAGAATTAAGGGCACAAGTCACCAAGGCTTTGTCCATAGCTCTGAACTCTTCCAATCTTGAAAACATCCTAAATTGGGTATCAAAGCCTATGCTCTTCACTTTGCAAGACAAGTTATTCAAAGTTGAGCCACAAAGCTTTCAGCCTCTCCCAATTTCCATTGCTCTTTCTGCTTCAGCTTCCAAGAAGCTCATAGTCATCACCTGCAAGATGCCAATCGCTCTTGCATTACTATCTCATTTCTGGCATGTCCCATTGGTATCTTCCACTGATGGCTTTGATAGGGGGCATGATTCACAACCCCCATCTAGTATTTCTTGCTTTTTGCCAGCCCATATGTCTGGCGTTCTTGACAAAGCCCATTGGCAAGCGCTCAAGACCAAACTTCTTGATCTAGTTCCATACCAGCATTACTCAGGGCTATTCACTGACTGCCTCTTCTTTTACTGTTGCTTCCCTCCACACTCTGGGGTATTGTGTTTGGCTTCTTCCTCCATTTCAATTTCCCTTCTCCTAGTCACTTTCTCACAGAGATCTGCATCTTCTAAACAAACTTGGTTTCAAGTAGGTCTAGCCCTCACTAGCATCTGATTTCACATAGATTTTGATGGGTTATTTACTCCTACTGTGATCCATCTTCCCTCCCTCAAGAGGCAACATAGGTGGAATAATCCCCAAATTGAGGATAATCAATAAAAATAAAATTTACAAAGGTATCAGTTTTTTAGCACTAGTGGTGCCCAACCCAAAAGTGGGAGCCACCACACATCTTTATTTGCAAATGGGCCAAACAAGGGGTTATTATAAATTTCTGAAAAATTCCTAATATAGCCCCTAGGTTATTAGCCTAGGAAGCTATATCAGAAGGCGAGGAAGCTTTGGGGAAACTTTTTTCCGGCGCCCGCTTTAGCTGGTGAATTATGGCGGACAACATAAGGGCAGGGGCATCAGCGACATGGGGCATGAGGAGGTATAGTTGTGGGTTTTCTTTGTTTATGAGGCCAGCGGTATCCATCACCTCAACGTATTGAGCAAGTTGATGCTCAGTGAAAGTGATGAGAGTCAGCACACAAGTAAAAGACTTGATGCGCTTTTGGTTTTGGGGATAGTTGGGGTTAAAAAGAGAGGTTTTTTCCGTGTCAATGCAAGCGCAGCTTGCACTGAAAGCAAGCTCCTCAATTTCATATAGAGCATCTTAATTAAAATTGGAAGGGAAATTTGGGATGGGAATAACCTCAACTAGGGGTTCCACCACCCCATGGAGATGCTGGCGGAGGAGGGTGTTGGCAGGGGCAGCTGCGGCTTCCACTGCCATTTGATTAATATTTTTATAGTTTGGACAGTCGCTTTTAAAGAAAAATTGGTGGGGGCGTGAATCAGGAGGATCTAAAAAAAACTTCTCCAACGCGAAATACGGCTTCACAGTGTATGGATGGTCACTATTATCAATACAATCAAGACACTTGAATGGATTAAGCTCAGCTAGCGCTGGCCCAGCCACAGGAGTTGGTATGGTGGCAGAACCTGATTGGCAATGAACAGTTGACCATGGCAGCTCAGCCAAAATTGTTTCAGCCATCAACTCAGGATTCTGTAACCCAGCTAAATTATTTAAATTTTTTAAAAATTTTAATTTCTGATTGGCTGCTACTTTTGAAGCAGTGCCAGATTTACCCAAGGGTGGGGGCAGGAGGATCACACCCCATTCAAAAAATTGGGGTGAGGCAGCCACTGGGGCGGCACCAGAAGGAGGGGCGATGGAATCAGTGGAAGTGGAAACTGTGGGGCACTTGCGCTTTGAGTGGTCAAGCTTGAAGCATAAGGGGCAGATGGCGCAGCCATTTTTGACGTGTGCCCAAAAAGGATGATCAGGGGCAGACCTGATCATGGTGCAGGGGGAAATTGTGAGATGGATGTCACAATTAAATGGACAGATCATCATGAAGGCATGAGGGCCTTTCAGACAATCCGCCTCATGGGGAGCCATGAACTGCAACATGGGGTCTGCGCCATAAATGGCCAAACCCTCCATGAGCTCGTGGCAGAGGCATTTGGGGGAAAGGAAGGAGGGCAACCTGGAGAACTGGACCACCAAATTGGCCTCATCTGGGAGCTGGGTGCAAACGGTGGGCAAAGGAATTTTTTTATAAATTAATTGCAGCTTGGCTGCTGCTGATGTATCGGCTTCATAATGGAAGCTGAGGTCAAAATACCTCTTAAAGGGGTGGAAGTCAATATAGCTGGCAGGTTTGAAAAAGGCTGTGGCCATCTCAATGATGGCCGCGCTTGCATATGGGAAGAGATTCCCATATTTGACCTGAAGGCCAAAACACAAATTTCTCCGTGGGAGCACCAAAGGGCTCTGGAGCACCACCTGAGAGCTTGCAAGGTGGTGGGCCAAGTCCCAAGGGGGAACATAACGGCCATTAGTGTTGGGAGGGCTAGCAGATCCAGCCCAGGCGCACTTTGGTGGCGGCCAAAAGATGCCAGATGACGGCGCACCACCACCCCAGGCTGGAGAAGCAGGCATAATTGCACCAACATTAGTAAGCTATGGCTTAATTGAGCGGTCATGTTTTGTATTTTTTAAAAAATTCGAATTTTGCTTCACTATAGGTACTAAAGCGAAAAAAGATTATAAAGGTATCAGTTTTTCTATGCAGTTTTTAATATTTTTTCCCTATATTTTCTTAATTTTTTTTCTTTTTTTTTTTCATAAGATTTGACCTTGTTTTGGTTCAGCGGTCTATCTTTTTATTTTATTCTACCAAAATGGATCTTATATATACTTAGACCTACCAGTTTTCTATGGTTTAGAGGTCTTACTTTCGAAGACTTAACCATATAAATTGGTTCAGTGGTCCTTTTTTCAGACTTGACCAAATCATTAGGACATAACCAACTTAAAGGTTCAGAGGTCCTTCAAGAACTCTTTTTATTATTTTTCCCTTGATCCATCGCTTTAAATACTTAGCATGGATTCAATTTACTATTCTTCCATCAAAGTGGTTCTTGATGGAGTAGGCATCTGTCACCGTCTTTGCAATAATCTCCATCTTTGCAATAATCTCAAATGGACCCAATGACAATTCATGCAATTTGTTTTTTCTCCAAAAACTTTGTGTATCACAATAAGCAACTTTTTTGCCTATTCAGTATTCTGATAAGGCTGGTCAGTTCTTATTATCCATTATTTTTCTTATATCCTTTTCTTCAAAGTTGTATAAAATGCTTGCAATTGCATTTTGATCAGGATATTTGTCAATCAGTCCAGGTACTGCTTGGCACTCATCCCCAATGTTGGTTCCACTACTGAATATAAAATCAGAGGCAACATGGTCTTCCTCCCATTTAGCAACTCAAACGGTGTTTTTCCCATCACCATATGATGACTGATATTGTAGGCAAACGTCACCAAACTCAGGTACGTTCCCCACATGGAAGTTCTTCCTGTGACCAAGCTTTCTCAGCATTGTGGCCAGCTTCCCATTAACTCATTCCACCAGTCCATTCATCTCTGGCTGGTAAGGTAAATACATGACTCCTCAGATCACCATTATCTCATTTAATTGTGGGATCACATGAGACATAAATTTTGTCCCATTGTCACTCAGAAGGACCTGCGGGCATCCATGTCAATATATTACTTGATCCAGGATGAACTTTGCAGTACTGGTAGCATCTACTTTCGCCAGGGCCTTTGTCTCAACCCATCTAATCAGATGATTGATTGCAACTATTATGTACTTTTCCCCTGTGCTCATTGTCAGAGGTCCCATCACATTGATGGACACCATATGCCAAAGAAATCAAGGTTGGACCAGTCAGTATCCAGTCATATTCTTATGTGGCTTTTGCAACTGGAACTCCACACAACAAGACAGATAGTCCACATAATAGTTGATTGACTCCCAGAAGTAGTACTGGCAAATATGGTCAGTCATTTTTCTTAGGCCTCCATGCCCAACAACCTTATAAGCGGCTCGAACAATAGCTTCTCTTTTCAATGGCTTTGGGAGTAGTAACTGCTTCCCTATAATTATCTTATATCTTGTCCATCCATAGTCTCAGAGTTTTTCATTGCTTTTCAAAGCGCACCTTGGATTTCTTTGGGCTCATTCCCAATTTCTCCATCAGCCATTCTCTGGAATAACTCATCCGCCTGATGGTATAACATCTGGACCATTGGTAACTGTGATAAGTCATCCACATTCTGATGAGAAGCCCCCGCCTGGTGGACAATCTCATAATCATAAGACTATAACTTCAGTGCCCATCAGGCCAGTTGTCCATCTGATTCTCACAAATTGTGAAGCCAATGCAACGAGGAGTGGTCTGTCGCCACTTTAAAGTGCATTCCATGGATTTACACCCAGAACTGTTTAAAGGCGTAAATGACTGCAAGCTATTCATGCTCAGTTATGATGTAGTTACTCTCAGCAGCTGAGAGTGTCTGGCTCAAATACACCACTGGACGTTCAACCCCAAGTTCATCTACTTGGCTCAATATGGCACTGATTGCCATCCATGAAGCATCAGCTTGTATAATAAATTCTCAAATGAAATTCAGATATTTCAAAATTGGAGAATCTATAAGGTACTGGCATAACTCATTGAAGGATTTCTGTGCTTTTTCATTCCATACAAATCCTATCTTTGGATCCTTTAGCAGATGGAATAAGGGCTTGGTGATTTTGGCAAAGTCCCAAATAAATCTTCTGTAGTATCTGACCATCCCAAGGAATACTTGGATATCTCAGACACTTTTTAGGACAGCCATTCATTATATGGCTTTGATCTTCTGGGCTTGCAGCTGCAGTCCACTAGAGTTGATCACAAATACCAGGTATTTCAACTCCTATCTGAAGAAGTGACACTTCCTCATATTAATCTTCAGCTTGTCCATGAACAGTCTTCTGAACACTTCCTCCAAGTGATGAAAATTGTCAGTAAACGTCCTACTAAACACATTGATATCGTCCAAGTATACCAGGACACATTACAACTTCAATTCATATAGTATAGCGTCCATGGCCCTCTGGAATGTCACAGGCGCATTTCACAGACCCTGGGGCATCCTCGTCAGTTGATATAGCCTCTACACAGTGGTAATCGTGCATTTTTCTTGATCTTCTCTTGGAAAATCAATTTGCCAATATCCCCATATCAGATCCATCACAGAGAAATACTTCGCTTCTCCCAATTGATCTAGCACATTGTCAATTCTTGGTAGGGGATACAAATTCTTCTTCATAATCTTGTTCAGCTTCTGATAATTGATCACTACCCAATTAGAGCCATCCTTCTTCTTCATAATAATAATTGGACTCACCCAGGGGCTTGATTATAGAACTAGAAGTCCATGCTTCACTATTCTGCTGATTTCTTCCTCCACTACTGCTTCAGCTACTTTCAACCATCAAATTGGTCTCATTCTAATTGGAAAATTTTCCTTGGTATCGACCTTGTGGATCACATCTCTCACACACCTCAAATTGTGGTCATCATGGGCAAATACTACCCGATACTTTTCAAACAATTCAATCACCTCCTCCTGCTGTCCTTCTGTCAGATCAGCAAGTTGCTCTTAATCAACCAATAGGCTGATACTCTTGGCTACCCAAGCTGGTAATCCCATCTCATCAAGGGTCCCAAAATTGTGGAATTTCCTCAGTTCAGCCATTGGGATTAGGTAAACAAATGCAATGATTTGATTCTTCTCAATCTCCATTTGTTTTTCACTTAAATTTGCCAGGAGAACTCGAATTTCTTCATGGCCCAGCATTATTATTCCAGGCCCACCCAAGGCTCTACTATGGACTTCTTCCAGGGGCTTCTGACCTCCCCATATGACAGTTCCAGTATCTCTAATGTCAACCCCATGTTGAATATTATTTGTGTCACTATTTCAATATGACTGGATGATAAGCCCCTAGGTCGTGAGGGTGGGATGGATGGATCCACTGAGACTGATATGAGTAATGGTAATTTGAGCACCTCGAAATTAGGCGATATTGGATTGTTGGTAAATCACCTCAAATTGGGCGTCGTGAGATTGACAAATGTATATTTGATGTAACCAATGAGATATGGCGAATTGAGTTACTAAGCCGTGTAAGTATTATCATCTGAAATTGTTACAATATAAGCAGGATGAGATGATTGAGGAAGGTTAGGTTTTTTATAGTTTGAAAATTAGCGTAAAAGCGAGATCAGCTGTAATAAATATATTAATAAAGAAGAGTTGTGGGATCAAGTGCTCCATATTTATTTTATACCTCTATTATTTTATTTTTAGGACAACGATCCTCACATCATTGATCCTAGCTGCTCAGTGGGTAGAACCCTGTGCCAAAAACCCTTTGGTGTATCCCTCCCATACTGCCAATTTGACAACAATTTGTGATCCTGATGTTATGGTTTTTGCACTCTTGATCCTCAGCGGAATTCCAAATTTTCTAGGATTTTCATTGGCATTTCTCATCGCTTCTGGCCAGCTAGTTGGTATTAAATTGGGACAATGCTATGATTTTATATCAATATGATGAAGTTATTTCTACTATTCAGTGGAGCTTCCCCATCCTTCTGAAAACTAATGGTAATGTCTGATCCAATATGGACAACGTAATATCCTCAAGTTACATTTAACTCCATGCTTCCATAGAAATTCCATCTTAATCAGAATGTTATAGTTTTGGTTGGCCAAAACTATTGCTGGCGCAGATACCATCAAGGATCTGAATTGAAGTGGCAGAGTGCTATACGCTTCACATGAGATGGTGGTATTTGGCCCAGCTGTCCCATACTCTTTCTTGTATTCCAAGTCAGGTGAGATCTTTGAGTTTTTGTGTGCCCATTAAGGCAACCAGTGCAGGCAACTTTGCGGGATGAAACCTGGAGGTACTGCCCCCCGCTACACTGGGGCTGCGCAAGTCCAAGCACCACCAAAGTGGGCCTGACCGCGGGTGGGGTAGCTCACACCACCCCCAAACTGACATATTCTTCACTGTTTGGTATACCAGGTAGCAAAGGCTACCCAGCTAGTTCAGAAATATGCCTCCCATCCCTTACTGTGAGGAATGAGACTAGACTGATCCCCAAGTTGGACTTGCTTAAGGAAAGAGAATTGCCATAGATTTTAAAGCTATTACTAGACGTCGCTTGACTTTGGCCAGGGAGCTTGTTGCCTGGATTCCTTCTGAAGGGAAGCAACGCTGGTTTCTGGCAAGCCATAGACCATACATCACTTCCCCCATATCATGCACCAGACCCGAACCCTTCCTTGTCTGCAAGCAGACTTGGTGGGGCATATGCAGTCAGGATCTCTGGCCATGTGAGATGACCAGAGGATAACTTACACCCTGGTTGGTATGATTCATACCAAAGGGGAACACTACTCCAAACAGCATCTGCTGCCGGACACTCTGTGAAAATGTGCTTTGCCATCTCCTCCCCTCCGCATACCTTACAGGCATACAGAAGGTCATTCTCCTTATGCTTACTCCACTTATGCAGCGTCACCCCAGTGGCCAGGATGTTGCTGCGGAGTTGGAAGAGAAAGTTTTGAGCTGGTATATACCAGCATCCTTTAACCCTCCTCCCCCACAGGTCCATCAGGCCAGGTCGCATTTTGCAAGTGATCCAGGGCAAGTACATCGAGCAAAGCTCTCTGTCTTGTAGCTTCTGGAACCTGGCGATTGTGAAATCTGAGAGGCAGACACCGCTACCTCCCCCACCTTGAGCCAGTCCTGAAGGACAAAGAGGCTTTACCATCTGGATTATCTCAAGCCTTCTCTTTCTCGTGGAAACACCTGCCAATCCTGCCCTCCACGACCTTCTGACTGGGCTTCCCCATCTTCTAATGCAGCCAGAGAAGGAATTGCTTCCCTCAGGCAAGAAGGCAGTTCAGTTGCTTCCACAACATCCCATGCCTTCCTTACCAGCCCCTTAGAGGTACTGGCAACATTATTGGCTGCTTCCACCCTAAACACCCTCCAGCCATCACCATCAAGGAGGTCCCCCCAGTGGACCGCCCCAATAAAGTGTTTGAAGGCCTTGCGCAGATGAGGTTCCATCTCCAGTCCCTAAGCTCCTCCCCAAAGGAAAATTGCCCAGATCCTTTCAATGATCCACTCTCCACCCTCTAATCTACCCTTGCTGCCCGCCCAAGCTCTAAAGTAATCCTTCCAGTAGCCTGGTAAGCTTCCTGCACTTGGAATGGCCCCTTGATTGATGCCCCAGCTAACACCAAGATCCTTGTTTGAACTTTCCTTGCAAGCATTAGAGATGTAGTCCTCCAGTATTGGAGACCAACAGATTGATTTTCCCTCCTGAGTGACCCGTGCAATCCATTTCAGCTGCAGTGCTTTGAACATACTCCCAAAATTAATCAGCCTGATGCCCCCCTCCTTCAATCCAAAACAAGTTAGAGTAATTGGCTTTTGATGCTCGCCCTTGCCAAATGAACTGGATGATTGAGCTCTGTATTCTTCTGATGGAAGATGCTGGCGGTGGAACAAATCCGGCAATGTACCATAGTCTGGAAAGAATGAAAGTGTTCATGCCAATGGCCCTGCCCCGCTAAGATAAGTTGAGCCATTGCCACTTCCAAGCTGCTTTTTTAAGATCCACTTCAAGTTTGACCAAATTTCATATGGCGACGCCCTCCCAGGGATGGGACACCCAAGGTACAGAAACTCCTCCCCTGTTGCCATCCAGGGGATTGAGCTCTTTGGTGCCACACCCAACGTCACCATTCTGCCAATGGTGTAAGTTCTGGGGACCAGCCCCTACAACTGGATAGGGAGCAGCATCCCTTTTGGACAAAAGGGGCCCAAAGGCCCAAGCGGACCCCCTGTTGCAGTTGAGCGACCTGGCGCACGAGGTTGATGAGCGCTGGGTTACTGACCTTCCTCCTAAAGATAATCAGATATCTCCCCTCCCCCCTCAACCCTGGTAAGATTAATAGAGGGGACCTGCCAGGAGATTATGCAGGCCAGGGGCCATGGGCGGTCCCCTGGGACCCCTCACTCACCAGAGAAAACATACCAAAATTTTGAAGAAATAACCAGTGCTAGTATCAGAGCCTGGTCTTCAAATTCTGGGATAATGGAGCCAGTCCAGACTGGCTGGGTTCAAAAATCAGATCAGAACTTGATTTGGGTCTCAAACCAGGTTACAAGTGACTTGGACCAGTTGCCCCTACCCCAGGATGGATCCAGGAAGTTCAGATTATGTAAACAATCAGATTGAGAGTTCAGACCAGGTTGCAGATGACTGAGCACCAAGGCCACAGCCCCCTGGGACAAATCCGGGAAATCTGAACCATGTTAACAGCCCAACTTGAATGGTCAAGGCCTGGATCGGTACCATTGACCTGGTCTGTCCCCAAAAATTTGGGAAAATCTGTAAAAGTTTTTTTAATTTTTGTCAATATTTTAGCATCCTTCCACCCCCACCCATCAGCCAACCAAATCCCATCGCCAATCACTCAACCCCTCAGCATCCCCACTATGCAATTCTCCCAATACTTAAGGCAACTGCCCTGCCAAGGGGCAATTGTCAGTTCATTATCTATTCTTCCCACGCTTTGCGCTAAAATAAAGCCCTAATACCCTGAACACCTTGCTGAGGACTCCACCTGTTTATTTTTACAAAATTCCAATTGATCTGGTGAAGCATGCCGCCGCCCAAATAATCATCCTGATGATCACTGAATGGGTCATCCAGTCACTCAACCCCACCATGTGGCGGTGGATCATATCCACTGTAAACTGCCTCACTCTCAATGACGGAGTTGACTCTCCATCCATTTTAGCATACCTGTCTAATGTGAACCCATCCATTCACTTTGCCACTGGGATTTCTGAGACCGCTCCCCTATTGGAGCAGCCCCTGGGTACCCCACCCCAATGGCTGTGAGCTTGGCCCCCACACCTGGCTTGTCCACCACTAATCCCACCCACCTGAGGGCTCCAGAGCACCCCATCCAAGGGGGGCTCAGCCCTAACGCTCATTGCGGGCCCATTTTCCCCTCTGACAGCACCCCTGCCCATGCGGTGGGCCCTGTGCCACCCCTCCCTGGTGCACAGACTCACCTACTCGAACCTGAAGGCCAGCAACCGCGAACCCTGGAGGAGTCATCATCCTCCCAACCTCTCCTGCCCTTGGGGGTTGCCCCCACAAGACTTGCGGTTGCCCCCATTGCAACCATCTGGTTTGCCTTGGGGGCCTTTGGTACATTAATAAACATTTACTTTCCTCACATCCCCAATAGATCTCCCCTTCTTCTAGTCACATGGACCGCTGTGCCCTTGGCATTCTGGGCTCTCCACTGGGTGCTCACACACCCTGACTGGGAGCCCAGTCTAATTCTTATCAGCCACTTCCATGACATAATGAACTGACCAATAACCTCAGCCTTCTCCGCCCTCCTTGCTGGCACTGGTGAAGCGTTGGCCTACGCCCTTACCCTAAACATACTCTCTCTTTGTGACCTGGCCTTCTCCTGCTGGTCAGCTGCCTCATTCATCTAAGCATGCCGCCAGTTTGTGTTGACCTGGTCCCCGCCCTGCCAAGCCCTGGCAACAAGTGTCACCCCATCAGTCAACATGATAGGGTTGGGAGTCCCCCCTATCCCTTCTGATGAGGTGGCCGACCAAATCCTGGGTGTCCTGGCAGAACTTCAGGTGCGCTTCACCGCTGATGGGGGAAATCTCCCCTTCCCTCTGATGCCCAGAAGAGCGTAGCTCTCCTTGACGCCCTAGATGGGGATGCCGCCGCTGGGTCAGGGGAGTGCTCCACTCTGCTGCTAAGTCTGGGAACCCCCTACTGGCGCTGGTCACTTCAGCAGTCCAGGCCCTGAGTCTAGACTGGCGCGCCTCCTCCGTCTCTTCACACTAGGACAGACAGCCACAGACCTACCCTCCCTCATTGAAGCTTTTGCGGTCCTGGCCCCCACAGTGCCCCTCTCTCCCAAGATCGCCATCTCCGCCTTCCAAGCTGCCTTGGACCCCACTGCGGCCACCCATGCATCTTGGGACCCCCTCCCTGGGTCCTTAGAAATTGCATTCTCTGTGGCTTGTGCAATTGGGGCCAGGCCTTTCCATACCCCCATGTGTGTATTGCAGCTCTTGAGGTACCGCGTGCCACCCCCTCTCCCCCTGCCATTGGTCGCGGCCAAGGGAAGCATCCCCCAGGCCTCGCCGCCCTCTGTGCCCCCTCTGTACCCACCTTGGGTACCCTCCCCTCGGAAGAGCCCCTGCCTGCTGCACCCCCTGCTCTCACCCCAGATCAGGAGAGTGGGTCCTCGATCTCCCAGAGTTCAGAGCCTGCCTATCCTGGCATTATCACTCCCCCCAGTTAACTCAGAGAGAGTGGAGTGAGCATACGCATAAACCCTCGCTGCCCCATTTGGGACAGGGATGAAGCAGAAACCCCTCCCCAGTTACAGACCAGCCCGGCGCCTCTTGTCAATCTCTTCTGATGATGGGTCATGCCCCCTCCTCAGCTGCTCTCTCCCTCGCCCACCCCAATAAAGATAAAGTTTACTTCTTGTTCCCTATCTCTCTTCCCCTTGAGTCAGATAAATTTACTGTGCAAGCCCTCATCAACACCAGAGCGGCAGGCAACTTTATTGACCTCA
>JAKSZP010004368.1:0-80652 GCA_022478985.1 Massospora cicadina
CCTGGATGGCCAGGATATCCACGGGTAAATTGTTTTGTAAAAAACTCAGTTTCCTAGCCCAGGATGGGGAGGCCTTGAGTCCGGCGATATTCAGCGTCCCTAGAGTGAAGGTTTCCCCCATCGCACCTTAGGTGCGAGGGGGTGGGCCCCTGGGCCCACCAGCCTCTTCCAGGTCCCCACGGGCTTTCACAGCAGCGTGGGTATTAGCAGCAACGCTATTGGGGTTTTTGTTAATTTTTGCGGAAAGAGTCACATTGGCTTTGGCCTTCGCTTTTTGTTTTCCCAACATCGGACGAATTTTTTGCGGTGCGGATAAGTTTGGTGCACCGTCGAGTGGGGCAAAAATTTTTTTTTTGGTTGGGATAGGTCCCAAGTCAGTTTTGACTGGGGCTTGGGTGCAGCAATTGGGTGAGATCAAATCTCCCATCGGATCCTCAGATTGAGTGGCCCATTCAGCTTGGGCCTCCCAATCTGATTGGGTGATGTATTCCTGAGTTGCTTCCGCTGAGAAGGTCTCCATGTCCTCCTGGCGTTGTGAGTGTGGGATGGTGGTGGTGACCTTGGCCGCGGTCCTATGGGCCTGCTTGGCCTTCTTCCACTCCTGCGGGGAGATGGGCTTAACCAATAGGTATCAGCCTTGTGCTCCCCATGGGAAAGCCTCTTTGGTGCTTGCGGTTGGTTTGTAGTGCGCCTCTCCACTGGCCATGGCCGCCGAGGGGTGCTCTTGGAATGTAATGCCCTCTTTGATGGGGCACACGTGTGCCTTATGGCCGAACGCATCACAGTGGGTGCAAATGGGGGGCGCGCTGTCCACGGTTACCCGGAATGGGTGGGTGGTGTGCCCTGCGATGTCAATAAAGGTGGAGTGTGGGATCTGGGTTAGGTCCTTCATGATCTCCTCAGTTGGGGTCAGAACTGCGATGGCTTTGCTGGTGCACAGGTATGGCATCAGCGTGAAATGTTGCATTTCAAAAGATTGTATTTCACCATATATGGCGAGACCATCTTTCAGGTGTTGCTCCAAAATGTCACGTTTTACTGTAGTAGGCAAAAAGTCAAACGTGAAGAAAATTTGGTTTGATTTTGTCCATCTGGTGCATTTAGTTTTGACGACCTGTTGCCCTTCGGGGAGGTCGACCACTATGCACACCACTGCAGCCTCGTCTGCTGCTATTTAGCTTTCAAAACCTAGGTCCAGCCAACCGCGCAACATGGAGTGAGGTGCAACGTACACCACGGTCAGGAAAATTTTGTGTACATCTTCACAAAATTTTTCCCATAGGGCCGTTTTTTGGATGTCCAGATACACACGGACTCCAAATTCCACCGACAAAAGTGGCTGGGAATGTGGCGTGTTGATGTACTGGTTGCATCGTGCTTGCCACGCGAGTATCTCCAGGAAAATTGTGACTGCCGGTTTTTTTAGATTTTTTTCTATTCCACCAGATTCTCTGGGGCATTTTCAAACGTTAGAGGCCACGGGCCTTCCGCCTGCTCCTCTTGCCTTGCTTGCCCAACTGCTCCCAGACATGGGCGCAGACTAATCCCCTCTATGAGATTATCAAACTAGATTTAGTCTTGAATTGAATGGGTTGCAAAAGTGTTTGCAACGAGAAAGAAAAGTTTCCCTATGAGCTATTTTATTTTGTAGCTTATAGCAACAAAGGTACTTGGTTTAATTCAACTTAATTTCTAAAAAAGTACTTAGTTTATTTGATTTTTTAGACATTTAAATAATTTAATTTATAATAAATTCTACTTATAAAAGCTTATAAAAATAAAAAGAAATAAATAAATGAGTTAAATATATAAAATGAATGATATTAATTAAATAAAATAAAATGAGTTAAATATGTATATTAGATTTCTACAAGAAATCAAAATATGCAGGTGCAACAAAGGCTACAAAATTATAAGTTTTGTGGCTCTAGCAGATATTAAACTAAGGCAACGAAATTACTTGTTTTGTTGCAACAATGAATTCCAAAAAAACCATCTTTGTTAAAGGACCAAAATATACCTTTGAGAGACAGGATAGTTGGTAACTTTATTAGTTTAAATTTAAAAGATATTTATAGGTGTGGTTTAATAAGTCTTTGTGAGGACTTCATGTTATAAGCATGGAAGATCTTTTTTTAGAGGGCCAATATTGCTGATTATTATTAAATATTTATGATTGCCAAATCTGATAAGATTTTTATTAGATGGGATTGACCTTCTTGTCAAAGGCTTAGCCCCTTCAGAATGTGTAGTACCTTCAGCCAGGTGAGGCTGATAACTTCAAAGGGTTAATTGTTGATCTAGATTAGAATTGGATATCTCCTACGATTTTTTATTAATCTTATTAGACCAAGATATCAATCCCCATTCTTGATTAGAATTAGTCATCTCAGGTGAATTTCCAACAATGCCCCCTTTAAGATCTTGCCTAGGGGGCACATACAAAGAAATCCACAGTGAACTCTATTAATAACAATTTCAGAGTGAACGGCTGAAATGAAGTATTTTATACCTCAACAATATATATACAATAGGAACAGACCATAAAGTATCAAGTTTGTGGACTTATCCTCCAGGTCTATGATGAAAACGATTACAAAATCTCATACTTGATATCCAGTTAAGGTAGGCTTGTTAGCATTTGTCCTAGCTTTTTTTTCGAAAGTTGTTGTAGAAAGAGAGCTTAAAGCTAAGGCTTGCATCTGATAATTTTTGTCAGCTAACCTTCTCATAGCTAACTCATTAGTTTGAGAAGTATCAGTAATAAGTATAGGTTGTACAATTGAGGGTAAAATTAAATTCAACTGTAAAGAGCCTTGAAGATAGACATTTTGATTATACAATGATAGCTAATCCTGTAGGATAACATCACACTAGGTAAGTATAGATTCCATCTACTGGGATCGTTTGAGGACATCTTTTGAAGAATGGCTACAAGGGTGCCATTAGCTCAATCAACAGCACCGTTAATGGAAGGATTGTAAGGAGCTGTAAACAATTGATATGTACCCATCAATTTAGTGAGCTCAGATTCTACTTGTGAATTAAAATTAGTTCCATTATCAGATAGTACTTTTGGGCTGCCATGACGAGTGAAACTTGTTTGAAGAGGAAAGATGCTATAAACTTAGAGGTGACAGTGGAAACATAAAAAGCCTCAATTCATTTAGTAAAATGGTCAATAGCTAATATGATATAATAATGTCCATAAGTAGCAATGGGAAGGGGACCCACTACATTGATACTCATTATGAAAAAGATTCCAAGGGTCCCAAAATTTCACGTTGATAGATCAGATTCCCACTACGCTGTTTTTGGTAAATAAGACAAGTTTCCAATACATTGTGCACAGTTTCAAGCATATTATCCCAATAACATCAATTTTTCAACCAATGTAATGTCTTAGCAACAGCTCCATGCCCCATGGATTGAAGAGCCTCCATAATGTTATCAGTCCTCTCCAAAAGCTGAATAAAAGGTAGCCACTTGGATCCCAATTTCTTATAGAGATCCCTCTTTAATTTGAGTATCTTCAGTTAAAGATTGTAAATTTGCTATACCATCCTTAGATTCATGATACCATAGTTCAGGTCTGCCAATTGGGTCAAAGATGCAATCCCTTTTTAGCAGAGAATAGGGTTAGTATAGGTAACCAAGAAAGTCCATCAGCATTTTGGTGTATAGCTCCAGCACATTGTTCTATTAAAATCATAATTCTGAAGCTTTAGAGCCCAATTAGCTAAGCGTCCATAAGGATCTTTCATTTGTTGCAACTTTTAAGGATGAATGATACATGATGATAGTAAAATGTTTCTCATAAAAATAGGGACAAAAATGCTTGATGCTGATAGGACTTTGAGGCACTCCCTCTCAGTAACAGTATAGTTGCGTTCTGCTTTTTAATAAGGTTTAATATAGTAAGCAATAGGATGATCTACCAGGTTGGAGTCATGCTGAGCCAAAATAGCCCCAATAGCTACATTACTGGCATTGCTAAATAAGAGAAAAGGTTTTGTAGAGTCAAGATGAGCTAAAATTGGTGCACTGATTAAAGCTTGATGTAAAAGATGAAATGCTTTCTGTTGTGACTCTTCCCATAAGAAATAAACTTCCTTATATGGTAAATAAACCAAAGATTCAGCAATTTCAGCAAAATGGGGAATAAATTGTTAGTAACAACCAACCATCCCTAAAAACACTTGAATATCACATAAGCTATTAGGAACAGGCATGTCAGTAATAGCTTGAATCTTGTCAGACAAGGGTAGTATCCCTTCATGATTACCCATATGACCTAAAAATTCCATCTTAGTTTTGAAAAAATCACATTTAAATGGCTTTATCTTAAGAGAAGATCAGAGTATTCTACCAAATACTTCCTTTAAATGGCCTAAATGCTCGTTGAAAAAACAATAAGAAACAGTAACATTGTCAAAATAAATGAGAACGCAGGAAAGCTTCAAATCACTGAATAAGCCATCCATGGCTTTTTATAAAGTAGCAAGGGCATTACAAAGCCCCTTCAGCATATGAGTAGTTTCAAGTAACTTCACACTAGAAATTAAAACGCATTATTGACGATCTTCAGGAACTAGTTCAATTTGCCAGTGACCACTAGCAAGGTCCATGACCAAAAAGAACTGTGACCCAGACAGTAGTTTTAACAAATTATCAATGTGAGGTAATGAATATTTTATAGTAACAGCATTAAGATGGTGATAATCCATAACCACTATATGACCTCCATCCTTTTTATGGATAAGAAGTAGAGGAGAAGCCCATGGACTTTGTGAAGGCGTTAATAAAACAAGATTTAAGAAGTTGTTTTAATACCACAGAAACTTGAGCCTCCTCAACTTTAGAATTTTGATAAGGCTGATCTCTAATAGGAGGAGTATCCCCTTTTTACTTGATGTTAAAATTTTTTGATTAACTCAATATCTTCAGAACTATTTGTAAATCTATCCACATATTCTTCAATTAGAGCCTCTGCTGCTAGTTGTTTCTCAGGAGTAAGTGAATCTCCATATTCAATTTCTACTCTAGCAATGATAGGTGGGTCATCCAACCCAAAATCACTTAACTCCCCCACATCCAGTGATAGATAATATTTCATTTACAGGATTAGGTTGAACATAAGCGATAGGATTGTTTTGATTCAATTTCATAGGTTGATAGGTGTGATTAGCTAATAAAACTAGAATAGTTCCATTATCGTGGGATCAAGGATACTGGGACAAGTTAAGGCCAACAGATGGGAGGGGTTAAGGTTACCTATCTCTAATACATAATCAGCCAGCACTAATATCTGCACTCCATTTTCAATTATAACTTAAACTTAAGGAGGAATAGTAATCAATTTGATAGAGTTAAAGTCACTCCTTCTGATGCACAAACTGACAATGGGGAAAGAATAGTTTTAGGTCCCAATTTTTGGTATTCAATTTGAGAGATGGAGCTAGGATTTTAATAAACAAACACGTCGTCTAAGTTTGCCCTTGTCATTTCAGAAAATATTTAAAATTGAAGGTACTCAATATCCAATTATGGAAAGCATATTGTCCTTATGACTAATTACTGCATTAAAATCAACAAGGAATTTGTTTCCTAAAAAAAGTCATAAAAGTTATTGTCTAACACTACTTAAGGGCCAAAATAACTAAATATCCAAAGTGCATTGGAAGGGAAGAATAAGCTCCTATGGATTTAGTATAAGAAGGATTTACAATTCCATATCCTTGAGAGTGGTTCAGATCTGGCGCAATATTGGTTTTTTTCATAAGATGGGATAAGATCGAATTTATAGGAGATCCCCTGTCAATAATGTCTAGACTTTTACTTTGTGTACTATGACTTCCACCTGAGTCACATCATTGCCAAAATGCAGGATTGAAAATACTGAGGAACTAAATGGTCAAATTGAATTAGAAGATGAAACAGAAATGTAAGAAGAAATAGTATCATTTTTGACTAAATCATCATGGATATCAAGTTCATCTAGAGCAGATATCACATATTGATCCTTAGAAGTATTAGGAATTTGAGATTGAGGCACAAGAAGTAGGTAGCACAGGGAGCCTCTTGCCCTATAATGACTCCTCTTTTTTTGACTCAAACGCTTGTTTTTAACATTGTTGTTCCATATAACCAACTAGTCCACAATAGCTGCAAGGATCCTTCTTAGGTTTAAGTTTGGGCTTAGGAGGCACTGTATGAACATAGGTGCGAGGGTTATTAACTGGATATGGGTGAACCACACCGTTAGGGATCTTCATCAAATCCTCTTTTATGTCAAGAATAGACAGGGACATACCTTTAAGAGACTTTAAATGAAGTAACAACTGATTATAAGAAGCAAAAGCATTCATCAAAGAAGAAGTAGAATCACCTTAAGTAATACAATCACAAATAGCAAGAGTCTGAGCATCATTGTAAAATGTTTAACAAAATCCTGAATCAACTCTCCTCGCTTAACTTGGATGCTCATGAAGGCTTGCTTTTGATTAGACAGAATTTGTTCATTTGCAATTTTTCAATAAGGGAAGTTTTCATTTGAACCCAAGTATGACAAATCTTAATATGAAAGACCATGATTTCTTGAGCGATTTGACTTAAACAAGAAGTAATATGCTGAAATTTTTGTTGATCAGACGCTTCTTCCATAGCTCACTCATAAACAAATAGAAAAGAGTGAATATTACCTACACCTGGCTCATACTTATCTTTAAAGGTAGGTTTGAAAAAATTGAATTCACTGCTAAATATGTGAGCGCCCAATAACCAGTACCATATCAGTTTTGGAGGGTTCAGACTCAGAAAATATACTTGAGTAGGAATCCAGTCAATTTGTTGACTTAAATTGCCAAGATCATCCTGTGAGTTTGGGACCCATTGAGTAATGTAGTCATTTTGAAGAAGATTGATTAAATTAGAAATTGCTGAGAGAAATCCTCTTACTTATTCTCAATTACTCCATATTTAGTGGTTAAGCGATCAATGGAGGCTGTGAACATTGCAAACTGAGTTTCTTAGGTGGATTGATTAATGTCGCATAGATGATTACCATTGTCAACACTGTCCAATAAGATTGGTAAACAAATAATCTGGGTTAGTTGGGTGGCCTTCCAAAAATAAGAAACATCCCTGAGCTGTGGATTGAATTTGTTTTTCTAAAACTTGAACTCTAATTACCAATTGATTCTGAGCTTCAAAGCCAGCAAATGAAGTTGTAGGGCAGGGGGACCTGGGGGTCCTTGAAGCCCTTGAGAACCTTTAAGACCTACAGGACCAGGGGAACCACTTTTTACCAATATGTCATGGTTGGAAAATGACATCATCATTGGGACCAACGTTAAAGATAAAGATGCTTGTAGGGAGGCCAAGAAGGTAAAGTTAGCAGGCCTCCCTGACCTCAAGCATACCATATACCAACGCTGGGTAAAGGCAAAATATGTCCAAGTTGGTCCTATGGAAGCAGGTAAAGTTCAGCCCAGTATGAGAGTAGGGGTGTTAAAACAAAATTCCTTATAATGGAAAACTGTTTGCTTCAGTTTTTGGGTAAACGGGGTTTCAAAACCCATTTAGTTTTCGCATTATCCAGCTTGAGTCAGCTGTTTTTACAATCAATCACCCAAGTTTGGTCAATTACTCAATATAGCATTTTGCCTGATGGAAGCATGCGCCTATTGGCGCGCCTTAGCTTTGACCCGCTTCCCTCAATATATTGTTTCACTGAATTTCCTTAAATTCTCCATGTCGAGACCAACCTTCTCTGTTGGTCAACTTCTCCCCTAAATAAAATCCTTTTTTGGTATCCCATTTTATTATGTTATCTCAGAGTTTCCTGTGTGTGGACCTCTTCAAGGAGGTCTCACACAATATTAACAATTTAATTTGTATGACAGTAAGTCTATCTGCCAGTGCACCGTTGGGCCGCCCAGGTTCCCTCCAACCTAGAACGCCTAATTCTTACCCCTCCGTGCACCTTGACGCTCCTTTTTGGTTAAATGTCCTAGTGATAACCCTTTCCTTCCTAAGTTACTAAGCCTAAGCACCCTCCGCGGGGCTTTAGTAACTTTTGTACTATCAACTAGTTTCCTGGCGTTGGCTATGTGCACCATGCACCTCCACACTGGAAACAGGAGAGTTATAGACACTCTCCTTACATTAGTTGACCAACCTCTTCGTTTTATGTGCACAAACTTTTTCCATGTGGGACTTTCACAAAGTGTAATTGGTGTGTGTCAGCTGCGGGCTTCAGTTGTGGTCAGCCACTCCGCTGTTTCCTCTTTTCCCAAAGTTTGGAGCATCTTGGCGTTATTATAGCTGCCTCCAACTGGAAAGTACCCACCCTTCATGTTTGTACCTGTTGGATACAGACGCTTTGTGGTCCTGAAGTCATGATTCCCCAATTTTCCACCTTAGTATACAAATTCAATATAAACAAATGGGTTTTACTTAGGCAGCACGTTTGGAATGTGCCAGCGGAATCTTTGAAGCTGGGCATGGGAGTGATGGCCTTGATAACGTCAGGCAATCAGTTGCAATTATTGGAATAGGGTCATTCCCGTCTAAAAACGCGTTTTATAACGAAAAAAACACATATACCTCTGAACCATATATGCTCTCATATGGCTCAGAGATGGAACCTACTCCTGTGTATCAAATCGCCACTGAAAACCCCCGTTTGGCCATCTTCTTTGATTTGCAGCACTCAGGAGGTTGAAAAAGAGCTGCGTTTACAATACAAAAATGTTTATGCCCCTTCTGAACATATGGTGGGATATGTGGCCTCAGTAGTAAGAGTGGCCAAATATCCTTCCCCATTCTTAAATTCAAAGACATACCAGGGTGACATGTTAATGCCAAATGATGAGTTTGTTGGTGATGTTCTGGCGCTTTCTACTATAAATAAAGACCATTCTGGGTATTTTCTACTGGCTGCTACCCTTTCCTCCCTTTTAGGGAAATTCAGCACAACTATTCTGGTGTATACTGGCGCCTCTTAAAACTTTATGGACCAAAGCCTAGCTGACTACTTTGATCTGAGTTACTTGCCAGGTGGTATGGTTAGGGGATGGGCGTCCTAAGGTATTACCACTCTGAAGGTTATTGGGACAGTTGACTATCAGATTGGCAAGTACCACTTGTCCAATCACTTCCAAGCTATCAAAAACCTCTTGTACCCTATCATTTTGGGTGTGGAGTGGTGGCGGAAGTTTGACATCAGAACCGACTTGAAAGAGAATACCATATCCCTTACATTAAAGAATGGGTGCATATTAGTTGTTCCTTTGTCTGAGGCTAACGTTCAGGGTGATTTGCACCACTGGCCCACCTTCACACCCTTAGCCTTGCCCCTATGTTGAAGCCCACCGAGGAGGTTCCCCTACTTTTTTTTGGAGGGTTTGGAATCTTCCTTTGATGCAGCATCAGCTAACGCACTACCTGATCACTCTGAGTTTGATTGTGAGTTCAAACTCACTGTAGATCTTTTGCATATATCTTCTCCCATTTACCCATTGAATGTCCGGGAGGAAGAGGCGTTAGACATGTAAATGAAGGAGCAGTTAGCCAAGGGCGCGTTTTTTCAGCGTACCTCCCCCATTTTCTCCCCACTTCTCTTTGTTGAGAAAGCTGATGGTACTCTACGCCCATGCATAGACTATAGGAACCTCAACAACGTCACTTAACCAGATCTACATCCCATCCATTTGGATTCTCAGATTACGCGCTATGTAGAGAAGGTTAAGGTCTTTTCCAAGCTGGATTGCCTTAATGTGTTCAATAAGATCCGGATTAAAAAGGGACAAGAATGGTTAACTGCATTCCATACCAGAAAAGGGATTTTCCAGTTTCGGGTCATGCCCTTTGGGCTTAAGAATGTTCCTTCTATTTTTAATGACGCATTGACTCAGCGTTGGGGGACTTGTTAGGGGTTTGTGCGGTTGCCTACATGGACAATATACTGGAGTTTTCCACTGATTAGGAGTTCCATGCAGTACACCTTCAGCAAGTGGTGGAGAGGTTAAGGGCAGCCAGCCTGACGCTGAAAATTACCAAGTGTGAATTCTTCAAGTCCCAGGTCACTTTTCTGGGAAACGTTGTGTTTGACCAAGGACATATTATAGCTCCAGACAAGGAGAAGGCTATTTGTGAGTGGCACACCCATTTTAGTCAAGGAATTGAGGAGCTTTTTGGGAACGTGTACGTTCCTCAAAAAGTTCACACCCTATATTTACAAGGTGGCAGCACCCTTATATAAGGCTAATGGTGCAAAGGTGCTTCAGTGGTCCCCAGTTTTGGAGGAAGCTTTCCAAGCAGTGAAGTGCACCCTGATGTCCACGTCTGTCCTTCGCCATGTTGGCCCTTCAAAGGAGTTCATTGTGTCCACTGATGCCTCCAACTTCGCCATAGTGGCTGCCTTGTTACAAGTAGGCGAAGATAGGATAGAGCATCCTGTGGGATATTTTTCTAGGAAAATGTCTCTGCCTGAGTTGAACTACGCCGTTTATGACAAAGAGTTACTAGCAGTGGTGGAGGTGCTGACTTATTGGCGTCACCACTTTCATGGCTCCTCCCAACCTTTCTGTGTACGTATAGATCACTGTGCCTTGCTATACTACCGTGCCCCTCATGTCCTAACCCCACGGAAGACCTGTTGGCATGAGACCCTTGACCAATTTACATTTTCTTAAGAGTTCACCAAGGGCAAAAAGAATGGTTTAGCGGATGCTTTAAGCAGCAACCCTGCTTTAGCTCTTGATCCAAAGGAGGTAGAGGTTCATAACACCCAGTTGATGATTCTGCCAGGTAAAATTTTATCCTAACTTCCCGCTTCCTTGGCCAACACGCCAGCGCTTGCACCTCTGGAAAATGCGTAGGAATACAGTATGTTCAGAAAAATAGGTCCTTTCTCAGCCGCTATCAGATTAATATACTATGGTACTTGCAAAGAGCGCTTTGAATCAGGTAACTTATCCGTGGGCTATCACGTTAAGGATGAGATGATGTGGTTTCAGGAACGCCTATGGGTTCCTGCTGGACCACTGCGCCTGGAAATCATCTAGGACCATCATGATGGACTCACCGTTGGTCATCCTGGGAAAGCAAAGGCCTTGGAGTTAATATGACGCACCTAAAATTGGAAGGGCTTGATTGATCAGGCGGGACGGTATTGTAAAGAGTGCTTGATCTGAAATCAAATGAAACCAAATCGTCAACCTTTAGCAGGGTTGCTGGTACCAGTCCAGAAGGCTGAAGGGCCCTGGACTTCCCTATCGGTGGATTTCATTGTAAAATTAACTGTCTCTGATGGTTATGTTTCCATCATGGTGACGGTGGTCCATTTTACAAAGTTCGCCCACTTTATTCCTTGCAAAACTATGATAAACGTAGCTGAGATGGCTAGGCTCTTCGTCACTCATGTGTTTGTGCTTCATGGGGCTCCCCAAAAAATTATAAGTGACTGGGGACCCCATTTTTCCTCCGTCTTTTGGGAAGAGTTGTGTAAGACTCTTCAGATTCGCCCCTGCCATTCAACTGCCTATCACCCCCAATCAGATGAGCAGACTGAACGAGTGAACCAATGCTTGGAACAGTTCCTGGATGTTACACCGCTGTAGATCATTCATATTGGGTTTCTCACCTTCCTATGCCTCCAATTTAGCTACAAAAACACTTTGAATTCTTTGATCAGTTGTTCCCCTTTTTTCGTCAACCATGGTTTTAACCCCACCTTTAAATAAGGCCCAGCTTTGGATCTAAAGTTGAAGCGGTGGTGGACTTTTCCAAGACTATCAATTAGGTCCACCAGGAGGTTTACACAAGTTTGGAAATGGCAATGCTAGTTTTTAAGATGAACGCTGATGGTAAGCGCAAAGTGGGTCCAGTGTACAAGGAAGGGGATCTCGTGATGCTTGATGCTTATAACATCCCTATCAAGAAGCCATGAAAAAATCTGGGTAAAAGAGGATTGTGCCTTACCGCGTTGTTAGAAAGGTGGGCCATGCCTCATACCAGTTAGATCTTCACTCTTCTTTCCAGATCTTCTCTGTCTTTCATGAGAGCAAATTGACGTTGTTTAAGGCCTTACACAAGAGACTCCTGAGGCTTATCTCATGGATGGGGCGCCAGAGTGGGAAGTGGATGAAATAGCAGTCTCCCGCCATGTTAGGAGAAGACTTGAGTATCTGGTATCCTGGAAGGGTTTTGACACTGTAGAGAACAGTTGGGTACCAGCGCGTGACTGTGTGAATGCCCAAAACCTGATTGAAGCTTTCCATAAGCGTTTCCCTCAGGCCGCTAGATCTCAACCCAAACCAACCGTTGTTGCAATGAAGTTGGCCTCAGCCCACAAAAACTTTTCCCTGGTGCAAGCCCCTAGAGGGGGGAGTTGAGCCCCATTGGGAGGAGAGGGTGGTGTCATGGTTGGAAAATGACATCATCCTTGGGACCAACGTTAAAGATAAAGATGCTTGTAGGGAGGCCAAAAAGGTGAAGTTAGCAGGACTCCCTAACCTCAAGCATACCATAGACCAACGCTGGGTAAAGGCAAAATATGCCCAAGTTGGTCCTATGGAAGCAGGCAAAGTTCAGCCCAGTATGAGAGTAGGGGTATTAAAACAAAATTCCTTATAATGGAAAACTGTTTGCTTCAGTTTTTGGGTAAACGGGGTTTCAAAACCCATTTAGTTTTCGCACTATCCAGCTTGAGTCAGCTGTTTTTACAATCAATCACCCAAGTTTGGTCAATTACTCAATATAGCATTTTGCCTGATGGAAGCATGCGCCTATTGGCGCGCCTTAGCTTTGACCCGCTTCCCTCAATAGATTGTTTCACTGAATTTCCTTAAATTCTCCATGTCGAGACCAACCTTCTCTGTTGGTCAACTTCTCCCCTAAATAAAATCCTTTTTTGGTATCCCATTTTATTATGTTATCTCAGAGTTTCCTGTGTGTGGACCTCTTCAAGGAGGTCTCACACAATATTAACAATTTAATTTGTATGACAGTAAGTCTATCTGCCAGTGCACCGTTGGGCCGCCCAGGTTCCCTCCAACCTTGAACGCCTAATTCTTACCCCTCCGTGCACCTCAACGCTCCTTTTTGGTTAAATGTCCTAGGGATATCCCTTTCCTTCTTAAGTTACTCGAGCCAAAGCACCCTCCACAGGGTTTAGTAACTTTGTACTATCAACTAGTTTCCTGGCTTTGGCAATGTGCACCATGAACCCTACGCTGGAAACAGGAGAGTTATAGACACTCTCCTTACACAATAGGTCCCAGTATCGCAGAGGGATAACTAGGAGGTCTCAGAGGTCCAGGAGGACCTTTAGGACCGAGTATACCTTCCCAATTAATATCCTCAACTTGGACAAGTTGCTGAAGTAGCCCATCTATTTCAGCAAAGTGGTCCTCATACAGGGTCCATAATTGTTTCAATCAGATAAGTAAACTCATCTTCGAGGGTAGTTATTTATTGTTGGATAGGTTTAGAAACTTTAGTAACCAGTTGAGATATCTATTGGCATAAATAAACCACAAATCCATTGTCAATTCCACCAAGTTGGTTGTGCAGTTCATTGATTTCTCTCCTATTACTGACTATGGATTCACGATTATAACAACCAAAGTTAGAAGCGGTCTCATAGAAAGAAGATAGATGAGAATGAAACTGTTGAACCATAGTCAACTGGCGTTGATTCTCAAGATGATTTAGCCTCCTAGATCTGAAGTAAGTGATGAATGGCGGGATGCACATACTGCCTGAGATACTGCTCCGTTCTGGCCAAACTGACTTCAGTATGCTGTAAGACAGCTCTGTAATATCATTCCATTATGTTAAATTTAACCTTGTAATTTCATCCTTGGTTAAACGTGCACCTGGATGAATAGCCCTCTTTTTAAGCCTTTAACTGTTTTACCCACATATGCATGTTGAAATTGATAGTTGATATAATCAGGGCCCTCAATGGCCAAATCCATAGAAGCTTGAAAAATAAAGATCACTTATATTGGCAGAAGGCATCTCCCGCCTGTTGGTATGTACCCATTGCGTGATACTCATTGATTCCTCTGATGAGGGACTATCTTCTCTAGAAGTATCCATTAAGGTGAAAGTATGTTTCACCAGGTAGCCTCGGAACCAGACCTGACAGGGAGCACCAGTATTGGAATATAGAAAGAAATTAAAATATGCAGGAACTACAATGGCTACAAAGTTACTAATTTCATAACTCTAGCAAATATTAAATTAAGGCCGAAATTATAAGTTTTGTTACAACAATGAATTCCAAAAAAACTGATCTTCATTAAAGGAGCATGGTATAGTTTTAAAAAGAAAAACAATTGGTACCTTTATTAGTTAAAATTTAAAGATAATTATAGGAGTGGTTTTAGTAGGTCTTTGTAAGGATCTTCATGCTTTAAAACGTGGCAAGATTTTTCTTTTAGAAGACCAATATTGCTGATATATTATGTTAATGATTGCCAAATCTAATAAGTGTCACAGATAGTGACATATATCCTGAAATTAACCGCCCTTCTAAAGCCAAGTCCAACAAGCCCTTGGGGCAGAGACCAGAACCCCTAAGGGTCACTAAAGACCTATCTAAGGTCATTGAAAAAACGGGTTTTGGCTTTGCCAGCCAGGGCTGAGGAAAACGGCTTATTTGAAGCAAAAACCCAGGTGGGAATCAAACTCAACGCCCATAAAACAACAAGATATGAGGTTACGGAATCTGGCCAAATTTAAAATTTTTTTATTTTGTTGCTGAACGACGAATTTGTAGCTCATATCAGATTCCAATATCCACTGGTTTCTTCATGAATCAACCACCTATAAATTAAGTCCTAAAATGAGAAAGGCTTTGCTTTTCTCAGATACAAAGATTATTTTGATAAAGTTTAGGATTTTGGGCACATTTCCTGTATTTTGGTTATTTCCAAAAGTACAACTCTCCAAAGTTCTGCAATGGCTGGAGTCCTTTTTACGCTCTGGTTTGCCCCTACTGTTGTACATGAGCCCTCCACCTACTCCGCCACCTATTCTGCTGGCTCCGCCTCCTCCTATTTTGCTGCCTTTTACTATAGATTTTTCGCCACCCTTCCCAGCTCCCAGGGCCTCGTGTCCCTTATGGTTGTGGCCAGTTTGGTGTGCGTTTTGTTCCACAGATTTATTTGGAAACACAATAATGAACATTTAGGACGTCTCTTCGTCTTGTTGGGTCACTTGGCCTTGTTGGCACACTTTTGGCCTGGGCCTTTCCCCTCAGCGACCTCCTGCGCTCCAGTTTCCCTGACATTATTTGAGAAAAGCCTGGATTTTTTTGTGAGTTTATTCTACTGTTGGGTGGCTAGAGTTAGCCCAATCCTCTCAGAGTTGTCACCCGTTGAAGCGGTCCACTGGGCTGGTACTTTTGTATCCATTCTGGCCTTGGTTGTTACCAGCCTCAAAGAGTGTGCTGAGGGTGTTGCGCGGCTCCCCCCACTCAAGACGCTCATACAGTGTGCTTTGCCTGCCACTACCAGTCTCACTCCCCACTATTCATTTGATTACAAATTTTTAAAATGAGGTCTATAACACGTTTTCCAGCCTTAGGGCCCTCCAGAAGTCTCAAGGCAAGGACTTAGCTGACGTCCTCCTTCTCCAGATGCTGCTCCATGAGACTTAAGAGGGAGCTCACCAATGGTTACTCTCCACGAGTGAGAATAATAAATCCCTCTTGGAATCTCTCCCAGCGTTGGAAACCTTTGTCAAGCCACGTGAGTATCCCCCTGATACCTTTTAGGACTATAACTCCTTTTAAACTTGTCCTAAGGAGACCTCACTACAGCCCAATACTTGCGCCTGTTTCAAGAGCGAGCATCAAGGTTGGAATCTCTTGAACAGTTGAAGATGGCCCTTCTCCGCAAGTCCCTAGATTATACTGGTGCTGCCCTCGGCATATGGGATAACCCTCCCCCTCCTTATCTGGGACGTTCTCAATCCTTGCATCCCTGTTTTCTATCAGCCTCTGTGCCACCAAGCCTAATAGTACCGCTGAACTTCAGATTTTAAAACGTGACAACTCCATCACTGTGGGGCACCAACATGTTTCCAGTCCTGTGGTTATATATCCAGCTGAGACACTGGTCGTTATGGACACTTTCAACCTGATTCTAAAATGCCTACTTCTGTACTCTCCCAGTACCGCTTGGAACCAGCAGTGAGCTCACTGGAAGGTAAGACTGAAACCTCCGTCATAGGTGAGGGTCCCCTCACTACTGGCCCTGCACCGCCACGCTTCAAGGAGTACCCTCACTTTTGTTCTCAAAAGTAGAGGGGGATAGTAAGTCTAACCCGTTTAATCCAGAGCATTCACTTCCTCTTACCCATGGACTCGCTGTTGCTGTTTTAGAGCCTATGCCTTCTGTCCAACCTGTAGTCCCAGTTGGCCCAGTTGAACAACTCTTTCCCATCACTCCAGAGTCACTTATCGTGGCGGATTCTATCCAGAAACGAGTAGAGATCCATGAGAGGATATTTGAAGAAGAGCTAGCCGTGGCTGACCCTTCCAAGAGCTTGGCGGTCCTTACTGTGTAGTCTCGTGTGATAAAGATCTTCCTCCCGCTGAACATAGAGCATTAAGCTACCCCGCACCATTTAAGTCCCGTAACCAACTTTATGGCAATGTGAAATCATATAGGATGAATCCTTCAGGGGATTCTCCACACTATACGCCTCCCTCTGGGCTTGGAGCCATTTGTCCTCCATTGGCTCTAAGGGAAATAAACCCTCCTCTGTTTACTTTTTGTTCATAGAATCTTTTTCTTCTGCAGAGAAGAGCTTTCAAGCACTCGCTTTGGTGGACTTTGGTGCAACTGAAAACTTTATTCTCCAAGAGTTGGCAGAGGCCCTGGAGCTGCCCCTGGGAGTTGGTCAGTTTGTGAATGGTGGTGCATCTCAAACCATTCCAAGTTATCGCGTGTTAACACCTGTTCTTTTCATTGCAGGAGATGGTTAACTTTGTTGAGAGCCTCTCCTCAATAAAGAACCTCCTATACCCTGTTATTTTATGGGTTGGCTGGTGGCGCCGATTTGACATCGCCACTAACTTCCTGGACTCTACCATGAATGCACAATTTCCTGGTGGAGTCACGGTTACCATCCCTTGCTTAGATGAGAGCGCCACGGTGCTCCCCAGAAGGTGGGGCCCCTCTCCAAAGGTGGGCCTAGCCTCTATTCAACCTACCAACGTCCTGAAACCAACATTTACTCTGCCATAATGCATTTGTGGATATGCTGATCTGTTTGATCCCACAAAGACCTGCCCACTCCCTGAGCACACCAAGTTTAACTTTGAGTTTAAGTTGACCGTGGACCTCGTCAATATATACTCTCCAATTTACCCCTTGTCCTTGAGGGAGGAGGCTGCCTTGGACGATTGGGTAGACGACATAATCTCTAAGGGTCAAATCTTTAAGAAATCCTCACCTGTGTGATCCCCTCTCATATTTGTAGAGAAATCTGATGGCTCACTTCATCCCTGCGTTGATTATGGCAATCTGAACAACGTAACAGTGCATGACCCCCATCCGCTCCCTCTGGAGAAAACAGATTTCCCGCTATGTGGAGAAGGCTAGGGTGTTCAGCAAGCTTGACTGTCTTAACGCTCTCAACCAGATCCGCATTAAAGAAGGGCAGAAGTGGTGACTGATTTTCATACTTGAAAAGGTATATATCATTCAGGGTTATGCCGTTTGGTTTGAAGAACGCTCCCGCTTGCTTTCAGAGGCTCATTGATGCTGTCTTGGGAGACCTTATGGGTACCTTTGCGATTGCATACATGGATGACATACTGGTCTTTTCACCAGATGCAGAAGCACATGCCCGCCACCTTGTGTCTGTCATGGAGAGACTTTCACAGGCAAACCTTACAATTAAGGCTAGAAAGTGTGAGCTCTTCCAACCCAAGGTTGAGTTCTTAGGAAACATTATCTTCTCCCATGGTCACATGATTGCCCCAGATAAGGAAGCAGCTATCCGCGATTGGGCTACCCCCTCATCTCTCACGGAGTTACGCAGCTTCCTTGGGAAATGTAACTTTCTCAAGAATCTCACCCTCAGCTCTCAGAAGTTTCGTCCTCTCTACAACGCTTCAGGGAATAAGATTTTCAGTTGGACCAATGAATGAACGCTGAATTCCACGCCGTCAAGTCCATACTATTGTCCATCCCAGTGCTGATACATGCAGACCCCAGCCACAAATTCTATTGTCACCACTGATGCTTCCAACTTTGCGGTGTGAGAGCTGCTCTGCTACAAGAGGGGAGGATGGAGTGGAACGTCCTGTTGCTTACTTTTCTAAGAAAATGACCCTGGCGCTGCTCAGCTATGCAATATATGATAAGGAACTCCTTGCAGTTGTTGAGGCAGTACAGCTCTGGCGCCACCATTTGCATGGGTCTAATTGGCCATTTACTGTCTGTACTGACTACAAGGAATTGACGTACTACTGCGCCTCTAGAAGCTATTCCCTCACCAGTCCCGGTAATTAGAAATCCTGTTAGTGTTTGACTTCCAATATGACTTCATTAAGGGCACCCAGAACATGCTATATGATGCTCTATCCTAGAACCCTGCCCTAGCACCTGACCCAGAACTTGTTGACGCCCACAATACCCAGGTGTTGATTGAGCAGGAACAGATGAAGGAGAGCCCACTGTCTAACCCCCCGCTTTGCTTATGATGGAACCTTTGGAGGGGGATGCTGACACCCCTGCCCGTGTTAGGTTGTCCCAACCTCTGTCAGCTAACTATGATCAGATTAAACAGGCCTGACATAGAAATGGCGAATTCCTGGACAAAGGCTACCAGTTAATGGATGGGGTCATCCTCCATCAAGGATAGTGGTGGGTACCTCCTGGACCCCTGCGTGAGGAAGTGATCCGTGAAGCTCATGACCCTCCAACTGCTGGCCACCCTGGAAAGGACAAGACGCTTGAGTTGGTCCGCCGCTCCTAAAGTTGGAAAGGTATTTCCACAGATATGGCAAAATTCACAGACATTCTTGACGTGCAACTTGTCAAAGCCAAGCCGCCGGAAGAGTGCTGGATTTCCTGTTCCCCTCCAAACTGCTGAGGGCCTAGGACATCAGTGTCTGTCGATTTTATTGTGGAACTTCCCTTGTATTATGGTTATTATGCAGTAATGGTTGTGGTGGACCGTTTCAAAAAGATGCCCACTTCATCCCCTGCAACACCACCATTACTTCAGTTGAGACAGCCCGCCTCTTTGTAGATCACATCTTTTGCTCACATGGTCTCCTCAAGGAGATTATCAGTGATTGAGACCCACAATTCACCACTTAGTTCAGAGAATCCCTTCTTTCCATCATCAGCATCCACCCCTGCCGCTCCAAAGCCTTCCACCCCCAGTCAGATGGACAGATGAAGAGGGTGAACCAAGTTTTGAAGCAATTCTTACGTAGGTATTCCAATGCTGAACAGAACAATTGGTCCTCTCACCTCCCACTGGCGCAATTCGCTTATAATAACCTTACCCATGCCTCTACAGGCACTTCCCCTTCTTCACAAACTATGGTTACAACCCCAGCTTCAACCTAAATCCGAGGATTGAGTCCACCATCGTTGCTGCCAATGAGCGCGCTAAAGAGATCAGTGACATACATTAGGCAGTGAAGGACCATCTAGTTAATGCTGCTAGTATCTACAAAGCATATGCTGATCAAAAGCGCCGTGAAGGACCTGAGTATAAGATTGGTGACTTGGTCATGGTCAACGCCAAGAATCTCCACCTGAAGCAACCCTGCCGCAAGTTAGGCCCCAAGTGTGTTGGAACCTTCAAGGTCCTCAAGAAAGTTGGCCCATCAGCTTATCAGATTGACTTACCCCCCCCAATCAAAGTGTTCAGCACCTTACATGAATGCCTCCTGACCCCTTTCAATGGTCCCATGCCACCTCTCCCAGATCCTATCATAGTGGATGGTAAACCCCGATATGAGATTGATGCCGCTCTTGCTTCTGGCTTATCTTGACGCCATCTGCAATACTTGGTGTCCTGGAAAGGATATTATAAGACAGAGAAAAGCTGGGTATCTTATTGGGACATAAATAATGCTCAGGACCTAATTCATGACTTCCACTCTAGATTCCCAGATGCCGCAGGACCTGCCACCCAAGCCTCTTTAGCTGCCATAAAGCTACCCACTCCCCACAAAAACTTTGCCTTGGCCAACGTCCCCTCAGGTGGTGTAGAACCCCATCCAAGAGTGGAGGGTGATGTCACAGCTAGTGATATATATCCTGGAACTAACCGCCCTTATAAAGCCAAGTCCAACAAGCCCTTGGGGCAGAGACCAGAACCCTTAAGGGTCACTGATAACCTATCTAAGGTCATTGAAAAAACTGGGTTTTGGCTTTGCCAGCCAGGGCTGAGGAAAACGGCTTATTTGAAGCAAAACCCAGATGGGAATCAAACTCAACACCCAGAAAATCACAATATATGAGGTTATGGAATCTGGCCAAATTTAAAAATTCTTGATTTTGTTGCTGAACGACGAATTTGTAGCTCATATCAGATTCCAATATCTACTGGTTTCTTCATGAATTAACCCCCTATAAATTAAGTCCTAAAATGAGAAAGGCTTTGCTTTTCTCAGATACACAGATCAATTTGATAAAGTTTAGGATTTTTTGCACATTTCCTGTATTTTGGTTATTTCCAAAAATACAACTCTTTAAAGTTCTGCAATGGCTGGAGTCCTTTTTCCGCTCTGGTTTTCCCCTACTGTTGTACATTAGCCATCCGCCTACTACGCCACCTAATCCGCTGGCTCCGCCTCCTCCTATTTTGCTGCCTTTTGCTCTAGATTTTTCGCCACCCTTCCCAGCTCCCCGGGGCCTCGTGTCCCTTATGGTTGTGGCCAGTTTGGTGTGCGTTTTGTTCCATAGATTTATTTGGAAACACAATAATGAATGTTTAGGGCCTCTATTTGTTTTGTTGGGTCACTTGGCCTTGTTGGCACACCTTTGGCCTGGGCCTTTACCCTCAGCAATCTCCTGCGCTCCAGTTTCCCTGACAATAAGGTTCTTATTAGATGGGATCAACCTTCTTATTGAGGGCTTAGCCCTTTGTAATGCGTAGTACCTTCAATCAGATGAGGCCAATACCTCTGAAGGATTGATCATCAATCTAGATTAGAATCAGATTTGTGATGAAATTTGATAATCTTATTAGACTGAGATATCAATCCCTATTCTTGATTAGAATTAGTCATCTCAGGTGAATTTCCAACTATATAAAGCGATTGAAATGATATAAATAAATAAAACAAATTAAATTTATAAATTTAATGAAATAAATTAATCAAATTAGATGTTGAAAAGTTTGATCTGGAATTAAACTTGCAACTCTTGATTAACCTTAAGATTAATATTAAATGGTTTATTGTTTTGGATAGTTTCCAATAAAAAAGTTTGGTAAATTATTTGATTAATTCAATGAATTTTAACCACTTGTCCAAATAGGTTAAACCAATTAGATTGATGGGATCATACATACACACATACTTTTATACTTATATATTAGACAAGTGGAGTTACCTGGCATTGCTCAGGTTTTTTAGGCTCACAATGATATAGCCTAAAGGCTGTGGCAGCACTACACTTGTATACTAGATAGTAAAAGTATAACTTAGTTAAACTTAATAGTTTACTATCTTAGATCTTATCCAAGCACAAAAATCTTAAATCAGAACTATATAAAAAGGTTATATATATTATCATAGTTCAAGTCATATTATATTATTTTTTTATAGCCTTATGCCTATTTTTTTATTAAAATGTGATGCTTTTTTATAATTAGTACATGCTTATAAAAGTAATTTTATATATCTACATAGTTTGACAATATAATCATTAGGGTTCATATCCAAATAAGGTTTATTATCAACCACAAAGACTATATTGGAAAATGTATGAGAAACTCATGTCTTTTTAGTTAAAATAATCAAATTGCCTTTGAGTTCTCTTGTTATATAGTTTAATTTTTTCCAAAGATTATAGTTAGTGTTCGTTAGTATACCTTAAATGTGAAATCACTGTGAAAAACTTCTTGATAACATAACATGTTCATAAATTTAAATTACCAATAATGCTGCAATTACTGATCTTGTGTTGTTCCTTGTAAAAATATACAGTGAAAGCATAATGACATTAACTGTTTATATATAACAAGCTCCATTATTAGTGATATTTATTCAATTTAGCATATAATCTATCATTATTTTTATCAATTACTTTTAGATATTATTGTAAAGTTATATATAACATGTATAGGTAGGGATAACTTTTAGCAACTCTAATAATTCAATAAATTCCTCATTAGTATTTTATAGCACTAGGTGGTGTCATCATTAGTATTTCTTGCCCTTTTTTAGTAGGACAAATTATGGTTAAAATAATTCTTATGATAACCACAAAGATGGTGTAACATAAAAAAGTCCCAAGCTTATGATATTCCATAAAACATTAGGTCAGGTCAGTTCTAGAGAGATGACTTGATATGTATAACACAAGATATGTTTCCCCAAAAAAGGCAAAAAACCTACACGTAACAATTGTCCTTTTCAGCATTACGTCAAGGCAAAAGCGTGTAGGTTAATCATAACTTCCAGACTCTGACGTCTAGTTTCTAGTTTGGTACATATAACCAAACAATCAATGGTCCGATTGAAAGCAGAATAATGAGGTGCAGAGGTTGGCCAAGCCTTCTGGCCTCTATCAAATGAAGATTTATTGTGGAACCTGCATAGAAACAGTTTATAAAATTAATAATTGTACTCATGTTGCTGAGGGTGGTTCCATTATTCAAACAACATAACAAAGATATTATAGAAGAAAATAGTGTTAAACTCATCAGAAAAACGCTATTTTTTAAAGCATACTAATTTTCAGTATATGATTTGATTTCACTAAAACTAACATGATTAAATTAAATATTGTGGATTGGCTAGCTTAATCCTACCCTTTTAATCAAAAACGTGAGAATCTTATTTTACTTTCTATTAAATTTACAAACTAATCTCAATTTTAAATAGGACCTAATTAAAATATATCTTAGTCCTTTACTTCTCATATCCAAAGGGAAGATTATATGGGTCTACAAGGATATAGCTATTGAGTTTGGTAAGAATGATAATATTGAAAATAATATCATGATTTTTGTGATCAGGTAGATTCATGAAATGAATATAATTTTTAACATTACTCCTTATAAATTAAAGCCTTTGTGGTTTCATGAGAGGATTATTGAAGCACTTTGATGAATTCAAATAATTTCTTTACAAAGAGATTTAGGGTGCCGCTTGGAAGTCTATGAGCCCCATAAGTGTTAAATTTATGGAGATCTATGAAGGGTAAAAGAGGCCTCAATTACCATCAGTCCAGAGGTGTATGTGATAAGCTCATTACCCAAGTTAAATAATAATAAACATTTAGATGGTTAATGTAATAGTAGACTTTAAAAGGTTTAACAAACCTTGACATATAACTAGAGCGGAGCTACAGCTATCAAGCAGACATGTTGTTTGAATAATATAAAGGACAAGGATTACATGTTCCTAATTTTCATAAAAACCTTTCAAACCACATTTATAGAGCTGCCTAAATCCATATAGCAAAAGTAGTTTCCATACACTAAAAAGATCTACCCAGACCAATTAAATTTTTGAGCCAGTACATAAAGTATGGGGTCCATATGGTAAGATTTTCTAACCTCTGACGTCAAAGATGTGGCTTTAAACATATGATTAGATCTCTAATAGTCCAGTAAGGTAACAATTAGGATTAGAGGGAGCTAAGAGAAAACTGAACTGTAGGTGCAGGTGCCCAAACACCCATAACAGCAGCATCAGACTGAAAGGCAATGTTCTAATACCAGGGTCAATTCATGAGAAGTGATGTAGGGGTTTTGGTTTCTTGCAATGGTAAAAGTGGGAGTGATATGTTCTCAGGTTTTTTAGACTACTACACTTGGCAAGTTAAACAAAAAGTTACATCATTGTCGCTACTACAACTGGGACTAACAGGTTAGCCTTTCTAAACCACTACAATATAGTAGCATAGTAACTGTTATTTTTTATCTAAAAAAGATCAAGAATTTTAGAATAAAGGTTTATATAGGAGACAAGTATTAACCAATTAATACCTACCATTAGCAGGGTGATGGGTTTCATGATTGTAGGTGGGGAGGTGTGATTAGAAAATATAATAAAGTCTAAAATTGAAGTGATTTTGTGAGGTCCCCACAACTTCCATCAGATTTGACAGGGACATACATCTTTTTTTGATAAAGTAAGGGGATTTCACCCCAAGCACTAACACTAGAGAAAATAGCGGACTTGGTCATACCTTGGACAAAACATGGGTGGCCACCGCCCCAAACTGTATTCACCCCCACCTCAGACTGACTATTATTCTGACCCCCTCATTATTATAGATTCCTCCAAGTCCTATTTGGCCAAAATCAAGATATTTTACCAAAATATCTACAAGAGAACTAGCAAATGAAGTTTATTTTCCAAAAGGGGCAAAACCATTGCGCTCAATCTGGAAAAAATCCTCAAGAACCTGAACTAATTATCCCATGGATTTTAGAGTCAAACAAATTTCCATAAGTTTAAAATTTCAAAAGTTGGAGTGAAAATGTTGGTGTCTACTAAATTGGAAAAGATTGTCAAGTTAGCCACAAAAAAGCCATCTGCCATATCCAAGGATGCCAGAGAGCAGAATACTGAGCAACAACCTGAGCAAAGTTCTTGGCATCCTTAAGAACATTTGTTAATCCAGTTTTCAGCAAAGTTTAAGCCACCCCACCTCCTTCCCTTGCAGGAATAAAAATGACACTCTATCCTATGGTTAATTACTTGTTTGTCTCATAAGGTCTTCACATAGATAAATAATTTAGACTGCAAAAACTTTTAAAATATAAAAAATCTAAAATTCTGCCCTCTTCAAAGAAACTACCACAACCTAAGATGCGTCCTCACTCAATAAATCTCTGTAATTGCAGTGGACGTTTCCCTGGTGTTCTCAGTGCTAGCATCCCTCTGCAAAGAGCTAAGAAAACACCTCAGATTCGTTGCAATAACCATTTGCCTAAGGTTATTTGCTAAATTATCACCATGAATCAAACATTCAAGATCTAATTTGATCTGCTATAACCAAGATGAAACCAAACAAAATACCATTGAAGATTGATATATGGAAGATCATGGAAGAATCAGAATCAACAATATGGCAGTTGCTCCACATTATCAGTTGCAAGACTAGGACAACCTCAATTTCTATTCTAAACTCAACACAGATGATCTAAACAGCTGACCCCACCCAACTCAACTAGCCTTTCCTTAGTGAAAGAGGTGTGGGAATATTAATACCTATTCTCAGTTTATTGGATAGAATGTGGCTGATGTTCATAGACCAGTACTTCCCTCACCTGTCCCCACACAGGTCTTGTTCACAAATGAGCATAATGGCGGTGTCATATAGACTATGGATGCTAAAGTGGGTATTGAAGTACCCTCATTGGAAACCAAGTTTTTCCTTAGCCTGCCAAATGTCTGACATAATAGCTCAGCCACTTAATACTGCAGTTATGTCAATGGCTTAATACCTGCTGAACTTGGGTTTGTCCACAGCTGAAAAAGTTTATAAGTCCTCAAGAGCAGCCTCCTGATGTGTTGGTCATGGGTAGCACTGATTTGAGCCATTAAACAAGTACTTTTTGCTTGGGCAGTACAACAAATAACCACCCACTGAATGCAAGCCTTCAATGTAATGGTGATAGGACCTCCCTCCTGTCCCTCTGATGAGGTCGCATACCAGATGATGGGAGTTCTGACCAAACGTAAACAAAGAGCTACCTTATTGGGATCTACAGAGGCCTCTGAAGATCAGAAATTTACAGTACTACTTGATACCTTGCAAGGAGAATCAAAAACGTGAGCCTACACCCTACTCTATTAGAACTTTCACCTAGAAGAAGCCCCTCTATTGCTAATAAATGTCTCATCAGTGGTAGCCGCCCCAGTTTAGGAACTCAACTTTCTTTCCAATTTTTTAATAATGATGTTGCATCACAATTGTTATGATTTTGGCAGTATTCAATAAATATGCCAGCGGATTTTTGCACAGGGTTAACCCACTGAGAAACAGGGACCAACGATATGATGATCGCTGCCCTCAAAACAACAGAAGAACTTTAAATAAATATGGCGCGCACGCTCCTGAAACCTCTTTTATTAAAAGTACTTTGATATCGTGGATTCCTCTTATTCTGCTATACTCTATCCTTTTCAACAACCCTTCTTGATAATCTTATCTTGCCTATATTGTAGCGATTTTTTGGATGCTACCATGCTCTGCCAATTCTTCATTCATTAATTTCACAATTGCCTATTTGAGGCGATTTCCCAATAACCCAATATCGCCTCATATTGAAGCACTTAAATTACTGTTATAAGTTTGATGCCAGCGGATTCCATCCATTTCGCCTTGATGACCTCGGGCAGTTCAATTTTAATGGATTCCATCCATTTCGCTATGATGACCTCAGGCTTATCGTCCAGTCATATCAAATTCACGACATTACCCCTCCCTGACTGGACAATAAGGTTCCTTCTGCTTATATGGCCTAAGAAACTTTGCATGCACTCTGTTGATGATCTGACCACTAGTAGGGTCCTTGATAGTATATGCATCTATACCGGTCTTTTCAATGACTTTGAATGGCATGATCCAGATACTGGCCAGCTTATGTTTCCAGCCAAATCCCATGTTGATCATGGAATAGGACCATGTCTCCATCTTTGAACTGTGCTAGGTCACTACATCATACCTGATTGGCAGCCTGGCTTTTGATTCTCTTAGCTAGGCTGAACGAGTATGCTTTGGTTTATAACTTAATCTGCATATTTGTTAGGATGGTCAGATAACATTGCGGATCCATACCGCCAGTGTCCTCTACACAAGCATATAAGAGGGCGGGCAAAGCGGGGTGCCATCCATAAAGTAATTGGAATGGGCTTTTCCCCAGGGCGGAATGATAACTAATATTATAAGCAAAGATGGCAGTGGACAAAAGGGAGCTCCAGTCTGAGGGTCAATCCACTACTAATCTATAGAATATATTCACTAAAGTCCCATTGACCCGCTCCACCACTTCATTCAATTTGGGATGTTATGGGGTTGTCAAAACCCTCAGATGGCCATTAGCTCATTAAGCTTTGGAAGAATATGGGAAGTGAAGTTAGTTCCATTGTCAGTAAGGATGAACTGGGGACAACCATGTTGCTGAATTATACATTCCATGATGAACTTGGCCACCATTAGCGCCCTTAAATCACATACTGGCTGTGCCTCAACCCACCTGGTCAAGTGGTCAATTGCTACCAAGATGTGTTTTTACTGGTTTGCCCCTGTTGGTAAGGGACCCACAACGTCAATTGAAATGGCATGCCAGGCGAAGTGTGGCTTCATTAACTGGTATGAAGTCTTAGGGCGGAATAGCTTTTCCACTTGGCAATGGTGACAGGAGGAGATAGTATCAAGTACATCGAGATTCATGCTTTCCCGGTAATACCAGGGTTGCAATAATTCCATAGTCTTATGCACTCCACCATGTCCAACTGCTTGTTGGGCGCTCATAATAATATTTGGGCGGGCAGAAGGTCTTGAAATATTTACGGTAGTGTCCCCTATCCGCTTATACAATTCTCCATTTTTCTGGAACGTATTGCCCTTATTTCATCCAATACCTTTATGACTGGGGGCGATTCATCATTGTACTCGCCACTAAGCATCTTATCGAACATAATATCACTCAGATCTGCTGTAACTGAAATCATGGGTAATATTGATAAAAAATTGGCATTCTGGTGTTTTGCTCCAGGTTGATGCAATAAATCAAATTGTATGCCTGCAATTTAAGAGCCCATTGGGCTAGATGCCCTTCTGGTTCTTTAAGATTTTGTAACCAGAATAGCGAGGCATGATCCGTTACAACTTTTATATTTACTACATGCAAGTACAACCAAAATTGTTTATAGGCATAAATCACCGCTAAACACTCGCACTAAGTCACAGTATAGTTGCGTTCATGACTGTTCATGCTCTGACTACAATATGATACGGGGTGCTCTTCCCCTCCCTCATATTTTTGGGATAGGACTGCTCCTACAGCAGAAAGGGATGCATCTGTCTGAACAATGAACTCTTTCTCAAAATTGGGATAGTGTAACACTGGTGCACTGGTTAACGCCACTCAAAGAGTATCAAATGTGCATTGCTGACGCTCAGTACATTTGAGCGTAGCATCCTTTTTTAACAGCTCAAATAGTGGGCCCCCAATACAACTGAAATTAGGGATGAAGCGCCGGTAGTAGCCAACCATTCCCAAAAATACCTGTATATACCACTTTCTATTAAGCGGAGTCATTTTACGGATAGCTTCCACCTTGGCTGGTTGAGGTTGCAACCCTGTGGCGTCAACTACAAACCCCAGGTACTCCAGCTGGTCCTTAAAGAAGTGGCATTTCTGAGATTTAATCTTTATGTTGGCCTCAGCAAGCCAGCAGAATACAGCTTCTAAATGATGGAGGTGTTCTGAGAAGGTTTGGGAGAAACCATTAATGTCATCAAGGTATACAAGGACACACGACAGTTTTAGGTCCCCCAGAATAGTATCCATTGCTCGTTAAAAACGTAGCTGGGGTGTTACACAGCCCTTGCGGCATCTGAGTTGGTTTAAAAAGACCTTTGGAAGTGATTACAGCGCACTTTTTTTGCTCCACCAATGGAAAATCAATTTTCCAATAGCCTGAGATCAGGTCCATAGCTGAGAAGAAACGAGCTCCCCCAGCTGATCTAAAGTATCATCAATCCGTGGTAAGGGATAGGAGTCTTTTTGGTAATGCTGTTAAGCTTTTGGTTGTCTATTACTATGAAGTTGGTGCCATCCTTTTTAACAATCAGAACGGGTGAAGCCCATGGACTCTTCAATAGCTCAAGCATCCCTTGCGCTAATAGCTTATCAATTTTCTCATTTACTACTCCTTATGCCACCCTTGATCAGCGGATTGGCCTTGACCTGATGGGAGGGTGATCTCCAGTGTCCAGCCTATGAACCACTCCCGCGCGCGCATCCTAAATAATGGTCATCAACAGCAAAAATCTCTTTATATTTTTGAAATAAAGCGATTGCCCTATCCTTCTGTGTTTCTGACAGCCCCATTAATTCGTCACGTGATACTACTGCCATTATATTGAGTGCAGGTTGAAAGGCAGACCAAATTCCTCCAGTGACCCAAAGTCATGAACTGAACTAACCTCCTCAACGGGGATAAGTGCAAATATGCCACTATTTGGTGGCAACGGATTTGCAGTGGTACCATTTGTAAATTTGCAAGCAAAACTTTGACTTCCCCCTGCCCTGGTAATATAATACCTGGGGCTACGTGAGGCTCAAACTGCGACTGCTGATATTGCCCAATAACTTCCCCATAGAGTCTATCTGGAACTTCTATTACCAAGTCTGTGTTTACTATAACTTGATGCCCAGATGAAATTGATATAGGTCCAGCAGCTCGGAGCGGCAGCCCCTGATATTCATAAATCTGTCATGGAAGGGCCTGGGTTTTACCCTTTAATCAATGGTAGCGCACTGGGATTACTCTGTCACTATAAGCTAGATTGATATTCCCCATATGCACCGGATCATTTGGCACTCCGCTAGAGGTGAAGTAAATTGGGATCCTATGACCCAATAATTTAAAAAGCTGGTCTATCATATCAATAACAGCACCATAGTGTCACAAGAAGGCGGTTCCAATCAGCAGATCATAATTGCTATTTAGTAACACTATAGATGGGGCTACCACAACAACAGACTCAAACTGCAATGGAAGTGCACTGTATGCTCTTTCAGAGACTGTTATCCACTCCAGCAGTTCCATATACCACACGATGGTCCACGTCTGGTTTTTGTGATAATTTTGCCACCAACTTGGTGGAGACTATATTAACAGGGGCACCTGTATCTATGATGGCACGGACACAGGTTTTAGCTACAACCAGGTCACAGTAAGTACATTTGGAGTAAGATGCATCTTGACTGTTTGTAACATAGACATTTATGGCATCTCTGTTTTCAAGAAAACCCACAATCCCCTCGCCAATACTGGGGTATTGTGTGATAATAGTGTTGACTGGACGAGAAACGCTTACTGCTTGCAAGAGAGGGGCATCAGAGGAGGGGTCCAACTTTTCAGGTGAAACTTGGTCAAACATCTGGCAATCATATGGCTCAACCTGCAACTGGGACCCCTCTTCTGCCATAGCCGCAGACTGCACTTGTGTCAAATATTCACCCTTCCAACTGGCTGCTGATATAAGACTGACACATCAACCAAGGGAGCTTCCACTGAGTGTACAGGGATAGATTCAGGTAGGACGTTTTGAGTTAAATTAGCGGAAGTAGAGAGTCCCATCTCTACTCCGCTCTGCCTTTTCCCTTATTGTACTGTCCCTGCAGGAGGGAATAACCCTGACGATGAAGTAAACTTCTGGCCAAATGCCCAGAATGACCACACAAGGAACAATTGATCCTGTAGGATCTACGTCCATGATTGTTGGGGAATGGGCCATCCCAAAAGCTAGGCTGGGTTCGATCAGTGTAGACAGACCCTTCCCAATAGTTGAACTGCTGTCAGCAACTCCATTTGAGATGAGGCATGTGCTGATAATAAGGCTGGTGGTTACTAAACGGATGCTGAACTAGAAGAGATGACTTCCTCGAATAAACAGGTTCAGCAGCGGAGAGGATATGGTTCCACTCTATATTGGGTGGAGGGAAGTTAGCAGATATCCAGCGCAAGATTTGAATGAGTTTAAGCAAAGGGATCCCAACTTTTTAAATATGGAGCCATGGTATTAAAAAGCTCATGGTATGGTTTCACAGCGGAGGTCAATGCTATGCATACATCTGATTCAGTTAAAGTTCATGCCCCAATTAACACATGAGCTTCCATCATAAAACGATCAGCAAAGATGGTGAGGGTCTCATTATGCTGAAACCCAATTGTTAAGAATTCTGCCTTCTGCTGTGCCATTTTCATAGTCCCTCCAAATAACCGCAACACAGTATCTTTCACTTTTTGATAGGTGGCGGAACTGGTGGGAAGATAGCAGACAACTTGGTCAGCGCTGTCAACATCCAAAGTGGATATTAATAATTTGGCTTTACGCCAATCTGAAGCTCCTTCCATTGCAAAACCAAAACGCTTAAAAAAATCCATGGATAAAGCTTTTCTTTCTCGTTGCAAACACTTTTGCAACCTATTCAATTCAAGACTAAATCTAGTTTGATAATCTCATAGAGGGGATTAGTCTGCGCCCATGTCTGGGAGCAGTTGGGCAAGCAAGACAAGAGGAGCAGGCGGAAGGCCCGCGGCCTCTAACGTTCAAAAACGCCCCGGAGAATCTGGCGGAATAGAAAAAAATCTAAAAAAACTGGCGGTCACAATTTCCCCAGAGATACTCGTGTGGCAAGCATGATGCAACCAGTACATCAACACGCCACATTCCCAGCCACTTTTGTCGGTGGGATTTGGAGTCCATGTGTATCTGGATATCCAAAAAATGGCCCTATGGGAAAAATTTTGTGAAGATGTACACAAAATTTTCCTGACCGTGGTGTACGTTGCACCTCACTCCATGTTGCGCGGTTGGCTGGACCTAGGTTTTGAAAGCTAAATAGCAGCAGACGAGGCTGCAGTGGTGTGCATAGTGGTCAACCTCCCCGAAGGGCAACAGGTCGTCAAAACTAAATGCACCAGATGGACAAAATCAAACCAAATTTTCTTCACGTTTGACTTTTTGCCTACTACAGTAAAACGTGACATTTTGGAGCAACACCTGAAAGATGGTCTCGCCATATATGGTGAAATACAATCTTTCGAAATGCAACATTTCACGCTGATGCCATACCTGTGCACCAGCAAAGCCATCGCAGTTCTGACCCCAACTGAGGAGATCATGAAGGACCTAACCCAGATCCCGCACTCCACCTTTATTGATATCACAGGGCACACCACCCACCTATTCTGGGTAACCATGGACAGCGTGCCCCCCATTTGCACCCACTGTGATGCGTTCGTCCATAAGGCGCACGCATGCCCCATCAAAGAGGGCGTCACATTCCAAGAGCACCCCTCGATAGCCATGGCCAGTGGAGAGGCGCACTACAAACCAACCACAAGCACCAAGGAGGCTTTCCCGTGGGGAGCACAAGGCTGCTACCTATTGGTAAAGCCCATCTCCCCACAGGAGCGGAAGAAGGCCAAGAAGGCCTGTAGGGCCACGGCCAAGGAAGTGGCCAAGGCCACCACCACTATCCCACACTCACAACGCCAGGAGGACATGGAGACCTTTGTGGTGGAAGCAACTCAGGAATCCATCACCCAATCAGATTGGGAGGCCCAAGCCGAATGGGCCACTCAATCCAAGGATCCGATGGGAGATTCAATCTCACCCAATCGCTGCACCCAAGCCCCAGTCAAAACTGACTTGGGACCTATCCCAACCAAAAAAAATTTTTTTTGCCCCACTCGACAGTGCACCAAACTTATCCGCACCACAAAAAATTTGTCCAATGTTGGGAAAACAAAAAGTGAAGGCCAAAGCCAATGCAACTCTTTCCACAAAAATTACCAAAAACCCCAATAGCGTTGCTGCTAATACCCACGCTGCTGTGAAAGCCCGTGGGGACCTGGAAGAGGCTGTTGGGCCCAGGGGCCCACCCCCTCGCACCTAAGGTGCAATGGGGGAAACCTTCACTCTAGGGATGCTGAATATCACCAGACTCAAGGCCTCCCCATCCCAGGCTAGGAAACTGAGTTTTTTACAAACCAATTTACCCGTGGATATCCTGGCCATCCAGGAGTCCCACTGTCCACGAGGTTTTGAGGAAGCTTGGAAAACAATGCTTCTACCATCCCTATCCTTTTGGTTGAAGCACTGTGGGGTGCTAATTCAGAAAAACAATTTTTTCAAATTTACATCTTCAGAAACATTCCTAAATGGCCGAGTGCTCATTGTCACCTTCTCATGGGCTGATGTTGCACACACAATTGTCAACATTTACGCCCCAAACAGTGCACATGAGCTTTAGGAATTTTTCTCATCAGTCAAATCCCTCCCGCTACCCCCCAATTCTTTCCTAATTGGTGACATGAACTGTTGGCTAACCTCACCAATGGACCGGTGGCCACCCTCACCCCACACCCCACAGGGTCACGTAGAACTATGCATTCTAAAAGCCACCCTTGGGTTAATGGATGCGCTGCCATGACATGCCCCACTGCACGAAAACATGACGCGTCCCCACGTCCACAATGGCCAATTAAGGTCCATGACCCGCATTGACCTTATTCTAGCACTGGCGAAATTCCAACACCACATCTCCCACTTCAAAACAATGAAAATGGAATTCTCTGACCACTGACTGGTCTCAATAACATACCACTTACCCATCACAGTTGCAAAGGCCCCACATTGGTGCAAAATCTGCCCCCTGAGCTCGCGTCGCCAGGATTTTCATGTGGGTGGAAGAGGCAACTTTGGCGAAATCGTTTGTTGCACCATTTTGCATGGACCCCATTTCCACATGGGCAACTTTCAAAGAAGACACCATCCGCCACTATTGCCATCTCTCATCCAGACGCTCACAAGCCACATCAGCGGTTATATCGCGCACACTGGTGGAATTGGCCCACTTGGAGTCCAACATTCCAGCCACAGGATATAGCCCTGCATGGGGCTGGAAGTGGGTGGAGGCAGCCGCCTACCTCAACGCACCTGAAAGGCAACATAAACATCGGGTTTGTGTCCAATACAGGGCCACACGCATCACTAAAGGCAACAAGTGCACTGCATACTTCTTCAAAAAATTTTTAGCACCACGCCAGAGTGTGGCCTGCACACAGGTGTGAAGATCGGATAATTCCATTGTGGACACACCAGCTGAAGTGGCAATCAAAATGCAAAGATATTAGTCCGAGTTATACCGAGCTGAACTAATTCAGCCAGCCAAAATGGTGGAATTTCTCAACTGAGCTCATATCCGCACCATTTTCGGATACCCAGAAATAATGAATTTAATTACTCTGAACGAATTATGGACAGCCATTCGCGGTGCGCCAAACCAAAAATGCCCAGGACCAGATGGCATTCCATATGAGTTCTACAAAAAATATTTTAAATATATATCCCCATTGCTGCTAGCCTCACTCAACCAAAGCCTGTTGGAAATGCGCCTTCTACCAGGAAGACATGAGGCCTTTACTGTCACACTCTTCAAGAAAGGGGATAGGCTTGATTTAGCCAACTGGCGCCCCATTTCTCTAACAAACACAGACACCAAAATTTTAACCAAAATCATGAGTAACCGTTTATGGACTGTAGCATCTGCCACCATCTCCCCAGAAAAATTGGTTTTATCCCCAGAAGGTCGATTTGGGATAACGTGCACTCTGTGCTAATGTGTGTCAGTCCACAGCCTCTGGGGCACTTGTATTCTTGGACCAACAAAAGGCCTATGATAGAGTAAACTGGGAATACCTTAGGGCCTGCCTCCAACAATTCCGCCTACCCCCCCGCTTCATTAACTGGGTGATGCTGCTCACAGAATCTGCAACAATGGCAGGTGCGGCCCAGGTTTCCTAACGGAAGAAGTCCGCCCTCAAAGGGGCCTGCGACAAGGGGACCCCCTGAGCCCACTCTTATACAACTTCAGCCTTGACCCACTACTGCGAAATGTGAATGCCCACCTCACTGGGGTCCATGTGCCAGGCCAAACCCCAGTCAAGATGATGGCATTTGCAGATGATTGCGTGGTGGGGGTGTCTAATAACAAAGATGCATGCGCGCTTGAAGCCCTCATCCAGGAATATTCCCAGGTAAGCAACGCGGCACTGAACGCCTCCAAAACCAAAATCATCCTCCTTGGTCAGTTTCAGAACTGCTGGGCCCCAGCAAGTAGTTCCCAACCTGGCCCATCTGCTCGCCCACGTCCACGCCTTACTAACTCAACACACACCGCTCCACTGGTGCTCACCTTTGTGCCACGTCCTACCATAGGACCGGTATGCCATCTGGGCGTGTGGATGGAGGCAGGCGGATATGCGTCAGCAGTAATGGAGTGCCGTATACTGGACAACGTGACGAAGCGAATCGCCTTTCTCAGAGCCCACCCTACTACCCTCACTGGCAGGGTTGTTCTTGCCAACTCTATGCTCCTATCCAAAGTCTGGTTCGAGCCCACGCCATCCCCTTCTCCCCAAGCTTCTTCAAATCCCTGTATGCTTTGCTGCAAGGATGGCTTGGTCAGACCGCCCTCCACCAGTACGGCTAGAGGTCATGTTTGGCCCTCATCATCATGGTGGCATGGGCCTGCTTGACTTCAAAGCCCATGCCACCAAGATCCTGGGCGCCTGGATCGCGGCCGTCACTGCTCCTACACTCCCATCCCAACACTGGTCCCGCGCAGCCCGCTCCAACTTCTCCTGAGCCTTGGGCCTCAACAATCCATCAAACCCCCACTCCCTGATGAAATACCTCGCATCACACACATCGGCCACAGGTCCTCACGGGACTAAAACCCACTACAAATGAATCCTACTCTCCATGCGAAGCGCAGAGTGGAGAATTCATATTAGTGGACATACAACCGAAGAGGCCGCCCCTCTCCTCAGTTCACACAAGAGGTACAGGGGCTACCCATCCATGATGGCGTGATCCCCATTCGACCCCAAGTCCTATCCAGGGTGGACTACCTGGACATGATGGACATCCCTTATTCCACTGAGACCCAAAAGACTATTTGGAAATACGCACACCATCCTCTGTTGCAGCCTCAAGTCCGCTCCCATGTGTGGCGCTGCCTGAGGCGGGTGTATCATACAGCTGAGCGCTCTAACGCTTTACACTCATCCTGTGTTGTGTGTGGCCAGTATGGAACGCTGTTCCACCACCTGGAGAAGTGCCCCACCTCTAAAGTGATATGGCGCGAAGTCCAACGTCTGTTAGGCAAGGATCAAACGCATCCCTTCAGTCTGTCAAGAGATATGTTTGCTTCATTAATGGCCTCCCCCTCCCACCCTCCCTCCATGCTCTGGTGGTTGCAATCGCCATGTGGACTATCCACACGATTGTCTTGGATGCCATCGCTGGCTCCATCCCCACCCTCCCTGAAGCTGTCCACAGATTCCGGTCTCATTTGGTGGATCACTTTCAAGCGTGGATGTTTGGATATCTCCCACCGCGTCATCGACAGCTTTTCTCCTCCTGGTTCCCAGTCTGGTCCATCAAATCAGACCCCTTCCTCCACACGTGCTCAATAGTGGCTACGACCCCTACACACGTTCCCTCCCCCTCCCCATAAGTGGCGTTCCCGCTGGCAACAAGAGATAGCATTGCTTCTCTGGGGTGCCTCCCATGGTACTAAGTTTTGTCTCGTCTGAGTCATATTCGGAAGTGTCCGTCCCATAGTCAGCTTTCCCCGCAATAAATTTAAAATTTTAAAAAAAATCCATGGATGTTTCCATTGCGATCAAATGGAGGCAGTTTATCAATACAAACCTACTGTAGAAACTCATTTTTACACTGGAGCACAGCATCCAAGGCAAGCTTGAGTTCTTCATATTTAATGGTTGCAGCATCTCAAAAAGACTCCTAGCCATAGTAAGCCTGATTGAACATGGCCAGTGATGGAGGAAGGCTGTTGGCTTCATGATTGTCCAATGGGTCCCCTGTAGTGAGCACCACTGTTATAATTTTGGCAGTATTCAATAAATACGCGGCGGATTTTTGCACAGGGTTAACCCACTGAGCAATAGGGACCAACAATATGATAATTGCTGCCCTTGAAACAACAGAAGAACTTTAAATAAATATGGCGCACATGCTCCTGAAACCTCTTTTATTAAAAGTATTTTGATATCGTGAATTCCTCTTATTCTGCTATACTATATCCTTTTCAACAACAACCCTTCTTGATAATTTCGTCTCGCCTATATTGTAGCGATTTTTTGGATGCTACCATGCTCTGTCAATTCTTCATTCATTATTTTCACAATCGCCTATTTGAGGCGATTTCCCAATAACCCAATATCGCCTCATTTTGAAGCGCTTAAATTACTGTTATCAGTTTGATGCCAGTGGATTCCATCCATTTCGCCTTGATGACCTTGGGCAGTTCAATTCCAACGAATTCCATCCATTTCACCATGATGACCTCGGGCTTATCGTCCAGTCATATCAAATTCATGACAACAAGTTTAGACAACCACATCAAGGCTTTCCAACATCTATCTGATGCCTTTAACTCCCGGAGGATATAGACATTTTTGCTTTCCATTCTTCCCTTAACAGAGGGAAGGCTCTCATGTGGCATGGTATAATGGACCACATACTATGGAGGGAGCATACAATCTGGCCCAACGGAACAAAGCTCATGTCAGATTAAAAAACAGACCATGCATAAAATGAACTAATCACCTTAACTAACCAACCTTGTCCACCTGTAAGGATGGTGTGCTTGTGTTGTTTAACAACATGAAAGAAACATAGGATAATGAAGATATGGAGCAAGATCAGATAGAAGGTAACGCAGCTGAGCTAATATGGTGGTAGAGAATCCTCAGGATATATTTACACACGCACCACAAAGTGCTCTCTTTTACCACTATGTCCCTACCCTACCCCAGAATAGTGGAGTTTACAAGTTGTCATTCCCCAACCTGCGACCTTAGTAAAACTCCCTGAACCCACAAAGAATAACCAACCGTCACTACAGTTGAGTGATTTCTACAATCAACAATGGTTTACCTCATGTCAAGAGAGTGTCTCTAACTCTCCATAATTGTACTAGTGATAAAGTAGATGTAAATTCACAGAGTGTGATGAAAGAACCTTCATAGCTTAAAAACCCCAGACAACCTCCATAAGGAGGGATCCTATGAGGGTAGCAAAAGGTAACATAAGATAAGAGAATATACAAAAATAGCCTTTATTCAGAGATAAGAGAAAATTAACAGAGAGATTGGTTGGACAAACGCTACTTTGAGGAAAATGGATAGATATTCCCGGATTAATTTTTTGAGGCTGAGAATCAATTCTGGCCAGCAAACAAGACAACCAATGATGGTAGTTCTATAACTCTAGTATATGCAAGCTTGCGACTTCTTTATAAGCTCAAGATTAAATTTTTTAGGTATATAAAATTATATAAATGAAGCAATACACTTTCCAAAATTATATTTATGGTATAGTCATCATCTAAACTATAACGAGAAATATTCAGCCCAGTTGTTGTAACATCTTGGACCCCATCACACAATTTTGGGGATTTACCTGGGCCTGCTTGACCTTAAGCCAAAGTTTATCCACATTGTACCTGAGGTCAGGGAGAGCGGCCAACTTGATCTCGTTGACCTTTCTAAATTCCTACTTGTCTTTTTGATTAACTCCAGAAATCATGTCATGGGACATGACACCCCCAGGATCTTAGTGGTGTAGATAAAACTCAAGGACCCCAACTTACCAATATTCCAAACAATGAAGCAAATAGACCCCCGTGCACCTTTTTCATCCTTTTGGATCCAGAGGCCCCAATGGTGTCTCCCTATCAACTTGCGATGATGGAACAGGTTGAATTAGAACGCCACTAAAATCTAGTAACTAAAGACCTCATCTATTTATGCCCATTGATAGTTATATTGGATCCCACTTCGCCCCTAAAGTCCTATGCCTGAGAAGGCAGCGATGCCAACCCATTCCTGAATAAATCTTGAGACCACAACAAGGTAGCTGAAAATGAGATTCCTTTTTTTTAGTACTAGATGGTCCCAGAAAATGAGATTCTAAATTCAGCGTATGTGCCATAAATGGCGTTAAAATTTAAGTGCGCCTACTCTTTTTTTGCCATGGATATTGAATCAAAGTCAAGATGAACTGCAATTAAAGTTTTGGTGGGCACTGGCGCTTTCAGAAAGCTAATTAATCTCAAGGTATCCCAGGCCTTAGACCTGACATTTATTACAGTGGCCCCAGTTGTGGGGCTTCATGGGTACCAACAGTAACACTGACTTTTCATGAACCGTTGCACTTCTTAGCCCTTAAACATCACTTCCAAACCAATTCTTGGAGATTTCTAACATACTCTACCCCATGATCCTAAGCTTAGGTTGGTGACGCTGACAGTCTGTAACAATTAATCTAGAGTGACTCATTTTTGCCTTTACATCCTTTTACCATTTAGGTGAGATTCCTATGCACCTCACTCTGGTGAAAGGAAATGCTATAGCAGCCACCGTGGAGTAATCCACCTCCAAAATGATAGAAAACTACCCACAATTCCCCAAATACTCAAGTTATACCAAGAGATCTATGACGTAAACAAGGCCAATCATCTGCCACCCCACTCCAAGTTTGATATATACTTTCACTTGACATTGGACCTCATAAAAACCAATTGAGCACTCTATCACAATGCGCCAAGGACCAAGTCCTAAAAACTTGGATCAGTGAGATGATAGACAAGGTGTATTTTTAATTTTATTCGAGGTGGTCTGACCTGGGGACAATACCGCACTGATTGAGGGGAAATTGAATGAATGGGAAAGGAGGATAAAATCTGGAAAACCTCCATGCGTGGCGTATGATAGGCCAGGAACTCCATGGACCGCCTTTGCTATATGCTATCTCAGTTCAGGGCATTGGTGCGCAATGCCAACATAGTCATAGTCATCCCCTACCCAAAGTTCCTCTACATGATAGCCAAGGTGTAGTTAATCAAGAAAACGTCGCTGATATCATCTCCAGTGGTGTTTGCATAGAAACTAGGTGGCACACTGCAGCCATCCATAGACTATGGCCACCATAACAATGTCACCATTCCTGACTCTTACTCAATTTCGCTTGAGGATGCAATCCCATAGACTATCATAAAAATCAGCCTTCTCAAAGATTGCCTGGTAAATGAATTCCACCAGGTCCAGGTGAAGGAAGGGAAAGAATAGTTGACAGCCATCCATACACATCACGGTATATACCAGTTTATGGTCATGCCATTTGGTCTCAAAAACGCTCCCACCATATTACAAAGAGTTATCAACCACACACCTAGGAGACTTTCAATATACTTACAAAGTGTAATTCCTGAGGAGAACCCATGTGCCTCAACCATGATGAGTTTCCATTCAGGATGATGAAGGGGATTAAGAAGGTGGCCATTGTGATAGACAGGGTTCCTGAACACTTTCACAAAGCAGTTGGGCAAGAGGACTCAGCTAGGATTCCACAAACAGGTTATCCCTGCTGTGGAAATATCCATAATCCGTGATTTATGGAAACTCTTGACTATGAAATTTTGGACTACAGTGAACTATACTAGCGCCAAGAAATAGGTACTGCTCTCTGGAAAGTACAATCAATGATGCAATGGCTTTGTCAAAGTCCAAGGTGTGGTCCATAAACATATTATTTTAGGTTTCTTAATAAATTTAATTATCAAATAAAAAAATTCATTTCTTAAGCTACTAATTTTATCAAGAAACTATAGAAGATAAAGATGCTTGCACAAATTACTCAGTTTAAAATTTATACTTTAGATACTGAAAAAGAACGGTTTTGTTCTCTGCAAAGTCCATAGACAACTTCTCAATAAAAGGCACAAACTAGGGACCTGGACCCTCAATTTCTACATCTGGACCTGTTTCATAACTGTCATGGCTTGATGACATGATTGAGGGTACCAACTTTAAGAATAAAGATAGTCGTCAAGAGGCCAAAAAGGTTAAGTTTGCAGGTCTTCCTGACCTCAAACATAACCTGGACCAACGCTGGGTTCAGGCCAGATATGCCCAAGTTGGTCTAGGGGTGTGCGTGATGCTCATCCCTGAATTATGGTAAGGGAATTAAAACGCATTAGCTATATTATTAATGGCAATGGTTCAATTCAGTTGCTTGGAGAACGGGGCTTGAAACCATATAATTTTCAACATTGCTAAACAAGAATGGCTCATCCTGAAATCAATAACTTGAGTTTGGTCAATCTCAAGCTATAGTACCCTGGCTGATGGTGGGGTGCGCCAATTGGTTCTCTTAGTCTTGGCACCATTTTATCCAATTGTTGACTTGCCACCTATTTCTTAAAGTATGGTTTTTGAGACCAACTTTCCTCATTGGTCATCTTCATTGATAAAATTACCGTTAGTTTACATTTTTAGGTTCCTTGGGAGAACCAGTGCTTGAACCTCCTCAGGGTGGTCTCTAACAATGTTGGCCATTTTATTATATATAAAATAATCTACTGGATCTGGTGACCGTTAGTCCCCCCTGGTCTCCTACAGACTGAGGCACCCAAACACTTTAGCACATATTCCGCTTGATTATGGCCTCCTCTGTGGGTCCACCCAAGTGTTGTTGTTTAATTGTTAACAACTACTATATACCACGTTTTACACCCTTGCCCTGGGTTACTTTGGCTCCAGCACCCTCCATGGTACCTTTTACAATAATCCTATTGACTGGTTCCCTGCGGTGTGGTTGTGCATCTTGTACCACCTCTCTGGGAACGGGAGAGTTACAGAAACTCTCCTGACAAGAACTTGGGATAGGTAATTTTTTTAGTACTAGATGGTCAACTTGGGATAGGTAATGTTGCAGTTATTGAAACTGTTTTGTATTCACTTATTTGTTTCAAAATGTTATCAAATCTCATTCTCTTGTCAATAACTTTATCACTAAAATTTATATTAAAATAATTTTTAATAGCATCTGATTTGCAAAAAATCCCTTCTCTGAGAGTCTCTTCCAGCCTCATCTGAAGTGGCAGCATCTGATTGGATATAGCACAATTTACAAAAAATTTATAATTGCCATCATTTTTAGAAAAGTTTATTTTGGCTGAAGCTAGGTTGGCTTGAGTGCCATTTGCAAGGATTCCAACCTCATTGCCAATTTTAGTAAAATTTAATTTTGAAGCATCTTATTCGCCAGAGTTCCATTTTTGAAATCCATTGTAATTGTGACGACCCCTTTGGACCTGATCATTAGAACAGGGAAGATTAAGGCTACGTGATAGTCAGGCAACGCCTTGACCATTACACCCCCAGATTAGAGCCCCTCCATATCCAGAACACCTCCACCTTCTGTGTCCAGTTGCTGCAGTTGTTAGCAGTTTTCCAAGTGTACTCTTCCACTGGTTAACTTACCCAAGTCAACAGCAAAAACACTTCCATTGAAAGATCATTAAAACTAGGATTTCTTCCACCTCATACTCAGCCTCTCCTAGGTTGCCTGAGTGAATTAGACCAGCTTCTCTGGAAGAGGGCTCTAATTTCTTGAGTTGCAAACCATTCAGTACTGGATGTATGCAAGACCCCTTGGGAACTCAAGTTTTTAAACTACTTCATTTACTTGATGGAGGATCTTGAATGGGCCCAGGGTGATTAATCTGGATTTTCTGAAGATATCAGGAACGGAGTAATTTTTCACTTTACTCATCACCAGGTCTCCTTCTTTTAGCACCAAGGCCTCAGATCTGTGAGCATCATTTTTCTTCTTTCAAATCTACCACTTTCACTAACTTCGCTTGTAGTGTTTTTCAGGCATCCTTCATTACGTCCACCAGGCTGCTTGATAATAAGTTTGGACTTCTGGAGTGGTTATACACCACCTTAGGGTGAAACCCGTAGTTCACTAGGAAAGTAAACATTTCCCATTTATGAGTGCACTAAATTATTATAAGCAAATTGGGCTAGTTTCAGCTAATTGGTCCAGCGTTATTGTTGGGTGGTCATGTAGCAGCGCAGGTACTACTTGAGAACTTGATTGACCCATTCAGTTTAGCTGTCTAACTGTGTGTGGTAGGATAATAATCTACATAGTTAGATCTGAAGATTCTCTAGTAGGATTTTCCAGAAGAGCGAGATGAATCATGGGCCTCTATCTGACAGTATCTCCTCAGGGAGGCCATGGCGGGAGAAGACCACATTTACAAAAACTCCGCCATGCCCTATGCTGTGATCTTGGAAGTACACAGAAAGGATTTTGAGTACTTAATTAGTCTGTCTACCACCATAATAGCATCATAACCTTTGGATCTTGGAAGCCCCTATATGAAGTCCACACTTAGTGAGGACCATAGCATTCCATGATCCGGAGGGGTTTCAGTTTCCCTAAGGGCTTCTGCCTGGTGTGTTTGGATTGGGTGCAGGTTATGAAATCCAAGTTTCACTTCTTCAAAGAACTAGGCATCTCCAGCCATGAGTAGCTCTGGGACAGGAGCTCTATTGTTTTTCTGTCCCTGGGTGTCCCGCCAAGGGGTGGTAATGGAATGCGCTTATTTCCTCCTCCTGGATCTAGCAGCTTGGAAGCCATGGGCGCCCTTTGTGGAGGATGATGCCCTTCTCTTACTAGTAATTCTTATAATGTTTGTTCTCAATCCCTTATCTAGGTCCTTCCAGAGTGTTGCCTCATACTCCAAGCATCATTGAGCAGCCCAAATCCTTTTCTTTAATTCATTAGTGGAATCTTGGATGGCAGCAAACACATATGGAGGCAACATAGTTGCCATGTTGAAGGCATCCAACTCCTTCTTAATTATAACCATTCACAGGTCTCTTCTTAAGAGATCTGGGATGAAGTTGCTCTCCACAGGCGCATACACAATCTTGAAATCATACTGAGCCAGTTATAGAAGCCACTGGGCCTGGCGTTGGTTCATTCACCTTGGGCTCTTGCAAATTTTGAGGGCGCAGTGGTCTGTTCTGATAGTAACTGGGTGCTGGGCATAAATCAAGTGATGCTGCCATTCCTCCAGGGTTGAGACAATAGCTAGGAGATCCTTATTGTACACAGGGTTGTCCGTCTCAGTAGGCAGAATTTTACTACTAAAATAGCTTACAGGATGGTCTAACCTGTCTTCCCCCTCCTGCAGCAGAGCTACTCAAATCATGAAGCTTTAGGCGTCAGTCTCCACTATGGAAGGCCAGTCGGTGTCAGGGTGGTCAAGTACAGGTGTAGTCAAAAGGATCTCCTTGATTGCTTAAAAACATCTCTCCTCCTTATCTTCCCACTGGAATGGCACCTGACCTGTCGAATGGGTTAAGGGTGCAGCAGTTTTGAAGAGGCTTTTAAAAAACGTCACAGGAAATTTAACAAGCCTAGAAACCCTTTAACACAACTTATACTGTAGGAGCCAACCATTCCCTCACTTCCTTCAACTTGTCAGGGCAAATGGAAATCCCTTTTTGGAAGACTACTTTCCCAAGAAAGATACAGAGTCCTTGTAGAACTCACATTTTGACAGCTTGAGAGGAGATTCGACTTGTCAAGGGCCTCCAGAACGCTCAGCACGTCGACCCTGTGCTCCTCTTTGGTCTTGGAAAATTTAAGAATAAATTCCATGTATGCTATGCAGCATTTTCTGATCAAGTTGCTAAAACGTTGTTGATGGTGCACTGGAATACCACTGGGAATTCAAGAGATCAAATGCAATTTCTTTTATTTGAACACCTGATGTGGCACTTGAAAGCCACGTAATGTTGTTGCTCTGGAATCACAGGAGCTTGGTGGAACGCGTCGACAATTTCCAGCTTAGTAAATATCTGAATCCCCAAAATCATCAGGAGAAGGGATTCATTAACAGAATAAGATATGGGTCAGACTCTGTTATTGCATTCAGCTTCCAGCAATCTAAACACAGTTAGAGCTCACCACTTTATTTGGAAACAAGGAGTTTGGGCGACAGCATGGGAGACTTTAAGGGTAAATTTACACTAAGCATTACTACCATAAGCTTCCAGGGCTAACTTTGCCTTTAGGTTAAACTGGTAGAAAGGTTAAACCTTTGGAATTTCGTGTCATTTTTGAACTTTAATGCAAAAGGAAAATTCATTTGGGGAGGTTGAGGGAGCCTTGTTCTTCTGGAACAGGTGGGCGTATAAATTGAACTCTTCTGTTATTCCCATCACAGGTTCCTGCTCAAGCACAAAGGTCACCCTGGTCTTCCTGCCACCAGTGGTGAAGTGATCTAGTGCTACCTGGGGCTGATACTTTAAGTATAGCATGACCAGACTCTCCTACAGTCTAAACTGAGGGGAGAACTTGTGCCACCAGTGCATACCCAGGATTATAGGAAGAGGCAGGCTTCTAAATAGTGTTAAATGATTCTTAAAACTTGTATGGCCCCTGTCATAGCATAACCTGGGCTTGACTTCCCAATATTCTACTGATTTGTAGGTTTCAGCTAGCGTAACATTTCCCTTCCATTCCATCTACAGCTTCACTTTTCACACTAACCTGACATCTAGATAGCTTTCCTCTTCCCCTGCTTCTAACAGCACCCAGAATTTGTCCTCAACCATCCCCCTTTTTCCCCAATCTATAATGAAAATGGAACATAGAGTTAGAGGCATTTACTATATTTATATTGGTGATGCGCATGGGGGTCATGCGGAAGTTGTAGATAGGACAAGGAATGACCTATATAGGGGGTTTGTAGGGAGTCACCTCATTGGCAGAGCTGTGAGGCGATCCTTGAGAGGCTCCTGCAAGGGGCTGGAGACAGGCTGACTCAGCACAGTGGACTCAGCACTTCCCATGTTGTGCCGTGGGGTAATTTTCACCTGAGTTAATTCCAGTTGCCCCTCCACCTGGGTTGCAACTGATAATTCATTATGGGTTTCTCCCAGGCAGGTGGCATCCATGGCGGTGAGGATGTAGAAGCAGAGGTCCTGATAGAACATACGCTCAATCTGAGAGGAGGCGACTTTAACTGCCTTGGCCAATGGGCGGTAAACATGGGCGTACTCATGACCAATATCTTCCCTATGTGAGGGTCAGGAGGGCAGAACAAGCCGCGTCTTGGAAGTCATTAGGAATGGTTGATCTCTTAACCAATTGGAGACCTTTTAACATAAAGGAGGAAGAGTTAACTGGGTTTTTAATAGCTCAGTGAACCATACTTACAGATTTCTGGAAAGGGAAGCCACTACTTGAGCAATATGGAGTGACACAGGGGCAGTTCCTCTTAAGGCGGCGTTTTTTTGGGCCTGATGTCTTATATGAGAGAAGGATGCATGTAGTGTGCTTATCTTCCTAGGTTTGAGTGCCTAAAAGATTTCTGGTGAGGGCTTCTCAGAACGTGATTGTAGTTAGACATTCCTGCAAGAGGGGAGAAAATGGGCGGGTTCTCATAAGGAACAGGAGAGAGAAGTTGACCATCTGAAATGTGGTTGGGTTTTTGTACCACACAGGAAAGTCTTGTTATGAAGGCTTATCCACCATATTATAAACAGAGACATTATGTTAAAAGAGCTTCGGCTAATGTAATGGACGGGGTCCCTGAACACTGCCACAAAGCATTTGGGAAATAGGGCCTATGGAAGTTCCCACAAACCGGATAACCTTTCTATGGAGCTATCCATAATCTGTGAGTTGGGATAACTCTTGACTATGAGATTTTTGACTACATTGAGAACTATAATAGCACTAAGCAAGAGGGAATTCTCTATGGAAAAGCACATATAAGGATGCAATGGCCTTGTCAAAGTCTAAGGTTTGGTCCATGAGTAGTTTCTCATAGCCTTGGTAGAATAATTTTTCAGTAAAAGAATCTTATTTATTAAATTACTAAATTTGTTAAGATGTTATAGAAGACAAAACTGCTTTGCGCAGTTTTACCAATTTAAATTTATACTTTAGATACTGGGGAGGAGCAGGTCTTGTTTTCCACATAATCTGTGAACAACTTCACAATGGTACGCACAAACTGGGGAAATGTACCCTTGATTTCTGCATCTGAACCCATTTCAGAACTTGGGATGGGTACTGTTGCAGTTATATAGTTTTTTTTCTTTGCATCATATATTTGTTTTGAAAACTTCTAAAAGCCTATCTCTTGTCAAAATTTTATTGCTAATATTTTAATAAATTAAAAATTTTGGCATCATCTGATTCACCAGATTACTATTACCAAGAGGCTCATCCAGTATATCCAAAGTGGCAGCGACTTTTTGGCCAGAGCGCCATTTTCAAGTGTTTTCATCCTTATTGCCATTTTTAGCAATATCTTTATTTTGCTGCATATTTTTGGTCAGAAAACCATAAGTAAGAATTTCCATCCAAATTACTGATTTTATAAAATTGAATTTTAAGCCATCTTTTATGCTTAAAACCATTTTTGATGTACCTTGAAATAGTGACCATCCCCTTCAGTCCTTATCATCCCAACAGGAAAGTTATGGTTAAATGGCAGTCAGGCAACGCCTTGACCGTTACAATTGTCCCCATATCTCCTGGGCAATCTAACCCTTGTTTAAACAAGAAGTGGGTGACATCTTACCCTCTAGAGATTGCTCATCTACCTCCCCTTCTCAATACCCAAGGGTTGGCGAATAAAATTGGGATGTGTATGGGGAACGTCAGTGGTAAGAATCCATCAACAGCGGAAAGTTCATGATTGTTCCCCTAATCCTTTAAAATCAGCATCCAATTCAGTTTTTTAGCATTGATAAGTGATCCCCAGCAGAATTAAATCATCCATGGTAAGATCAGGATCAAACCCCCACCAATTTGTTTTTTCTCCTCTGGAAAAGGCGAGCCCATCCCCAACAGATATAGAACTTGATAAACCCGTTCAATATGCAATAAGACCTCCAATATCTACCCTGAACATGAGCGCAACCAGTTATCCAGTGGACAAATTGTTAATAATCTCCTAAGTGAAATCGCGCTGAAAGGAAAATTTAGTGCATGAATTTGAAACTAATTCAAATGGGCAGGTTGAGACTGATTAGCTCCAAAGATATTTTGGAGGTATAATCTGCCAGAACCAAACATGATATCATTTATTATAATTAATGCAGATCTTATTATTCCCTAAGCCCAGCACTTAAGACAACAGTCCCTCACAGGTACTGTTGTCAGTCAATTTTCCTTTTTTAAAAATAAACAGATCTTTGCACGATTTTTTTCATTAATTAGATATCTGTAAGCCGCATTCTCTTCAGGTGCCATATTTCCTGGTCTTCATAATGATTGGGCCATAGTGGCCATAATTACTACTTTATTATCTTTATGCAGGAATGAGGATATCTTTATGGTGATCACCTGGGGTTGACCCCATTTTGATGCCTTATGGCGCCATGATGTAACTCTACTCCTTGAAGTGATTCCCAATCAGTCACTAAGTTTCATGGCCCTCCCATATATTTGACCCCTCATGTTCCCAGAGCAAATTTTGCCCCCAAATTTCTTAAGGAAACAACTGCCACATAATCCTCAGATGCTACTTTTGCAACTGTGTAGTTCCTGGTGGATGTTCTAGTAACAGTAATTGCCAATCGTCATCCATCAGTTGTCCCTCTCCTAATAAAGAATTAAGTTGTATGGATGGTTATACCTCCAGTACCCTGTCTTACGTTCTAGATGTCCACTCACTCAGTCAGACTGTCTGGCTGGTCTCATTAGCCGGTGCCAAGACATAGATTGACTGAACATTAGTTTCCGCTATCTCCACTATTCTCTAGGATGTAGGTGACGCAATTGTATTGTTATACCAAATAAACCTACAATTGGTGCTTAGTTTAGTGTTTTTTGGTCTTTGGGTGCATTTGTAGGGGTTTCCGCATGGTAGTGGTGGGTTCTTGACCCAATACTTACTATCTCTTAATCTTATCCCAGTTTCACCCAAACAATGGGGGCGGGTTCATCCTTGACTTTTTTAGAAGTGGCAAATCAAGAATTGGGCGCCCTGGCAGAGTTGCAGGTTTAATTCTCAGCCAATATGGCGGCTTCCTCCTCCCTTAAAGAAGCTGTTGAATTTTTGTTCTAGATTGAAGAGCATTCGTTTTAAAGGCTATGCAATTATTAGTTGCTATAGCACCAGCAGAATCTCTTAGCAGACTACGTGTCTCTAAGAAATCTCTTGGGTGAATGATCATTGCCAAGGCAAATAGTTGTTTATTAAAAAGGAAAAATCTAATTATTAACTTGGCAGATTCAACGTTATGAGTAAAAATTCCTATGTGATATAATCCTAGTCCTTTATAAGGGAATAGGGAAAGTAGGGAGTAAGCGGGAGTAGGGAATAATCGCCTAAATCTATTGGAAAGTGGTTGTCAATCAATTTATCTTAAATATTTCATGTTAATATTCAGCTTTTAAAAAGGGGATTAGCCAGTTCCTTATAGCTATTAAGCTAATAATATTTTTGAGCCTTCAGTCCAACAAAGCATTGATTAGCAGACTGATAGATTTTAAATTTATGTTAAGTTCAGCCCTTCAGCACAATAAATCATTGCTCAATAAACTATTTCTTGAATGCAAATATGAAGATTTAAAATAATTATCCATTTTGGGCCCAAAGTTGAGGCTTTACTTGCATTGGGAAAAAGCCTGACAAAGCCCTTCAAGACTCAACTGAAAGACAGTTGCATCTCTCAGAATTAATAGAGGCCCCAACTTGGCCTTGAGATTAATGGCTTTAGCCCATCTTTTGATGGGGCCAAGATTCTAGGATGGACTAGTCCAAAGGTATGAGTTGGGTGAGCTGGCTTTTAAAAAAATGGTAACCATAAATGGTGTTTAAGACCTGGAAATTAAGTTGGGATTGGCGGGACATTTTGGGTTTCAATACAGAACTTAATTTCATGTGGCGGGCCTCATAGGTAAAGTTTTCAGGATAACCACCAATTCACCTGGTTGTGGGCTACTGGAGTAAATTAACTGGCCAGTTTGAAAAGACATTTGGTCCTACCAATTGGTTTGATCAGGTGGCTTTAATTCTTTTGGTGTTAGGTGGGAAGCCTAAAATGCTAGTAAAAATAGACAATAAATAAAATGTTTAGAACTAAACAAATTTAAATGAGTGTGGATTAGATCTGAGGGCATTTAGCTCAACTGGGCCATGTAACTCCCTCGCTTTAAGAGGACCTTGTCAAGATAAAAATTGGCTGCAGCAACCCCTTGGCTCAGCTGATTTGAGCGAATTGTCAAGATTTCCTGTTGCCTTGATAAGGGAATTAAATTTGATGCCAAAGCATTTGATTTGACTGGTTTGATTGAACAGCTGTGACACTTTGCGCCAGTAAACAAAGCAGAAAAGCATTTAGGTGGGTTGGCTGCTTCATTTGGCTCAATGGGAGGATCTAGTGCAGCCACACAACTAAATTTGAGATTTTCTTGTTGGACTTCTGTGGCTCTGATTTTGGTGTTGGCACAGTGAGGAGCTTATCTGTAGAGAGACAGAGAAGATGCTGAGGCGTTTGGAATGGCTGCTTTATTATTAAGACAGCGGGAAGTGTCAGCACAGGCAAATGAACTTGGCGCCAAGGATTTTAGTTAGTTATTTCAATTTTAGTGCTAGAAAATTGAGACGCTTTGGTGAAGAGGAATGTAAGGGTCACTGATATATTAAAGTTGGTTGCTTCTACTTCAGCACCAATGCAGTAAGGAGAACCAGGAACCAAAACTAAGAGACAATCATTTAGTTCATCTACTATATTTGGCTCATCAAATTGTTCCAGATCAGCCACAAAATTAACTTAAACTTCTTAGACTTTGGCATCAGTAAAATCCGAATTTTTTGCAGAAACAAGACCAAGTTCTAGCAACTTGTTCCAGTTTTCTTCTGATATAAATGGGTAGATTTGGTAGAGCTCTTTCAGGCGTTGCTCTAGCATTGAAATATAAGGGTCCTAATTCATAAAGTCAAAATCATATCAAGTCCTTCCTCATCCGCTTAATAATTTTTTTAGTTATCGGTCAACCTTTCAATTCTTTTATCAGCATCTTTGGCATAATCCTTAATAATTTAAGCTGTTTTTTACACTATAAAATTTAGAGAATCCATTAAATTTTTCAGCTCACTTTCTCCATGGCAGTTTTCATTGTTTCAAGGTATCTGTGGCTCATTGGGACCATCTAGTACTAAAAAAAAGGTATCTGTGGCTCATACTGTCCATTCTATTGATGACATTTAGGTAGGTCTAAACTCAGTTAAAACACAGGCGGTAGGACCAGCTCATATCCAGAAGTGAAGGGTATTTCTCTTATTTGTGTCCATCGTGTCCTAATTTTTAGAGTGGACCCTTTGATGTACACTCATTTTTTTATCAAAAGTATCACTTACGTAAAGGTATGTCTCTACTAGGTAGCCTAGGAAATCTCTGGAAGAATCACCAGTGTTGAGTTTTTATTAAGAATTAAAGGCTGGTTCCTTCAAAGGCTATGTAATTAGTTTCTATAGCACTAGCGTAATATCTTAGCATACTTCATGTCTTTAGGACAATCTCTTGGAAGAATGGCCATCGTCAAGGCAAATATCTGTTTATCAAACAAAAAATCTCAAGTTATACACTAGCTAAAATTCACTGGTATGAGTAAAAATTTCTTTTATTTGATATAACCCTAGCCCTTTATTAGGGAATAAAGAAGATAGTGATGAAGGGGAGTTGTTGAAAATTAAGATTATCAGAAAGTGGTTGTTGATGCGATTTATCCCAACTATTTCATGTGAATATAAGCTTTTTAAATGGGTATTGGTCGGTGATATACATTTGAAGTTTATAATAATTTTGGGCCTTCAGCTCAAGAAAGCATTGATCATCAGAATAATAACTTAAAGTTAATGCTAAGTTTTTCCCTTTTAACCAAAAACACATCGCTCAATAGACTATTGCTCAAATACAAATATGAGTTATTAAGTAGTCAGCCATTTAGGAACTCTAAGTTGAGGCTTATTAACATTGGGGCAATGCCCAACTGATGACAAATGGATTGTAGCTCATGGACGTATTAAAAGGGAAATCCCGCCATTGGGTGAGAAGAATTCTGAATACAGTAAATTAAGCGGTAGTTTCTAGACCTTAATTACCTTGATGTCCTCAGTGGTTCAGGCGCCGGTCTCAAGAACAGCTCATCTCATATGATTTTTTTCTATTGGACTTATGATCCTATGATCTGCCCTTATTCATTGAAGTTTTTCAGGGTCAGGCTCCTGTCTTAGGTCTTACTTTAGAAATTTAAATTGTGGTATCTCATTACACTTTTGACCCTATTCCGCCAACAATCCTCTTGGGAACCACAGTTAGGAACCTTGGAACAGTTAGTGGAGGTGGCCACCTCTATTGGCGTCACAATTCAGAGTGCACAGGTCTGGTAGGAGGTGTACTGAAAGTGTTCCCTACCACAGCAGGTTTGAATGAAACTATGAATAACAAAGTGGCGTACACCTTGTCTCTTGCCCATAAAGTATGTTCTGGCCATGTTCCAGGTGTGTTTTTTAGTTTATTAAAATTCTCCTTCCTCTTTCCTTCCATTTTCTCCACTTTATGATCCCCTAACGCCAGTTTCTGAGAAGGTTCTCTCAAAAAACTGTTTCCTTTCAACCTCCTTGGTGCCCATATTGACAGCGTATAATGAGAAGAAGGTGAGTAGATCTTTTTTTCTGAAGACCATTTCCCCTTCAGATTCTGGTTCCCCTGACGCCTCAGAGATTATTGCCTCTCTGCTGACGGTGTCCTGGGCTGGTGCAATAAACAGGATTTTGCTTACTTTTTTTTATCGCTTGAAATTCATTTTGGGTACACATAAGGTGTCAACTGAGACGCTCATTGATATGAGAGTTTCAGGAAACTTCACAAGTTTAAAACTAGCGCAGAATCTCAATTTGGACCTTAAAGTTGGTGCGTCAGTGTTTGGTGCGTCCTCCAACCAATGGCTTCTTATAAGATATGGCGCCCTGTGCCCTTTTTGGTGCATCAGTTCTGCTTTTGTGATCAGTTTACCATGATGCCAGATCTGTTATTTTCAGTTATTATGGGTGTGGGATGGTAGCTTTGGCAATAGGTTAACATTGACCTAGACTCTAATGTATTATCTCTGCAAATACCCAGTTGTGAGAGGAGTTTCCACTCATTGATATATACTAGGATCAGAATGGGGGGTTTGTTCCAAAACGTCAATTCCTTATCTCACTGACCTTACGCCTAATTTACCCCGGCTTTGTCAGAATATTGGGGTATTTTAATCTAGAAAAGACTGACTGCCTTATGACCTATTCCAAGTATGACCTGACTTTCTATTTGATGGTGGATGTGATTAATATTTTGTCCATTATATCACTACATGGAGCAGGAGGACGAGGCAATGAATATGTGGTTAGAGGATAATTTTAAATAAGAGTGAGTGTTTCAGGAATTTACCCCTATTGCTTCCCCCATATTACTTGCTCAAAAGGCCAACAAAACGTTGCGCCCATGTGTGGACTATAAACTTCTAAACAATATTAACATTCATGATTCTTAACCTCTCCTCCTCAAGCAGACCATCAACCAGGCCATTGCAAAGACCCAGGTCTTTTCAAAGGTCAATATCGTGATTTTTCTTAACCAAATTTAAATAGCAGAAGGCCTGGAGTGGCTTATGACAATTTGTATCAGAAGTGGCGTCTTCCAGTTCCGCGTAATGCCCTTTGTCTTAAAAGCGCCTTGGCCATACTACAGAATATGACCCAGGACGTTCTTGGAGACCTACAATTCACTTGTGTGGTGGCATAAATTAATGATATCCTTATGCATTCTTCCACTCACAGGCAGCATGAGAAGGACCTAAGGCAGTGCTGGCTGCGTTGCATAAAGCAGGCCTGTATATGAAACTCTCCAAGTACGAGTTTTTCAGGAAGAGGTTACCTTCATGAGTAACTTAGACTTGAAGGGCGGGTACAATATTCCCCCAGAAAGCTTGAGGCTATCCTCTCGTGGCCCAATAGTACCACATAGAAACAAATACAGAGCTTATTATGAAAAATTATATTCTTCAAAAGATTTTTCCTCACTCTCACAGTTGGTCAAGCCATTTCATACCTTGACGGGGAAGAATGTTCCATTCATATTGACAGAGGATTTCCAACAGGCTTTTAGACATCAAGGAGTTGTTCTTGATGCCTCCTATTTTCAATCATGTTGAGCTAACTAGGCCTTTTATTGTGGCATGCAATGCCTCTTTGGCCGCAGTGAGGCAGAACAGCTTCAAGAGCACGTTGGGTTGGAACATCTGTTTGCTAACTTTTTGTGCAAGTTTGCTTTGTCCGAAAAAACTAGGCCATTTATGATAAGAATTTGGCCACCATGTCATGGTAGCTCACCCAATGGAGGCATCTTCTTCATAGCACGCAGCATGAAGTGACTGTGTGGATGGATCATCATGCCCTATGTATTTCTGGAAAAAACAGAAGCTTGCGCATCACCAGGTACAGACATATCGCAACCTCTTCAGTTTAACCCTTAAATACAAGTCTGTCAAGGGTGCCCTGAGTGTAAGCCCTTTTGTTGAGTTAAAACTATTCATTGAGTATGACAGAGGAGGAGGCACAGGAGCTAATCACAGTATTTCTGTTGGCCATATCTTAGCTATTGCTCCTCTTGAAATTTTGATGGTGGACTGAGACCCAGATGTGCCTATAATCTCTCAGATATTGGTGGGTTAAACGTAATGGTTGAAGGGGTTGATATTTTTTACTGTATGGTACTTATAGCACTTAGGCGGACTCATTACTTGCTCAATGAGGGAACGATTCAGATTAGGTAAAGGGTTTGGATTCCGCCACAATCTGCAACGAGGTTAATAATGCTTATCATGACCCCCAGTGGTAGGTCACTTGTGGAATAAAAAGTGAAAATCTGGTGGAGTGAACATTTAACTGGCTGAAAACTTCAAGAATATCCCAGCGTGGATCACTAAATGCATGAAGTGTGCATAGGCAATATTAGATAAATCAGGTATGAATGGTCTACTCCATTTAATTCAGCAGGCAGAGGGCCTGTGGACCTCAGTATCAGTTGATTTCATTGTTGAGATTCCCAGCTCTAATAATTTAACGTGATTATGGTGTTTATGGATCACTTTGCCAATTTTTAATTGTTATTCCTTGTTCATCGTCCATCACCTCTGATTAAATGGCCAGGCTTAGTGCAGCTTGTGTTCTCAATGTTCATATTGCCTCTGGAGATCTTAAGCAACAGGATGCTGCAGTCTACGGATCATTTTTAGACAAATCTCCTGGATCTTTTGAAGATTAAGCCATTCTGCTCCACCACATACCATTTTCAGTCTGATGGCCAAATGGAGAGAGTCAATCTGTTATCAAACAGTATCCTTACTATTACGCCTCTGCCATGCAGGATAACTGGGTGTATGATCTACATTTTAGCACAATTTTCATAACATTAATGTCACTCATTCAACTATTGCCTTTTAACCTCATGCCACGCTGGGTACAGACCCTAATTTTACATTGGCCCATGCCTTTGCCCAGAAGTCCCTGCTGTGGTGAACCATGTGTAGAAAATCCGGATCACTCAATCCCTGGTATGTGAACACTTACCCGAGGCCATTAGTGATTACAAGTGGTTTGCCAAATGAAAAGTCTCCCACCATGAGATCAAGATGGGGTCTTTATTATGTTGATACATAGAACATGCATATGAAGGTGCCCTCCAAGAAGTTTGCAAGCAAATACTCAGGTCCTCATGTGGTGGAGGAGGATTTGGGGAATGAGCATTTAGGTTGACTCTTTCAGCTTACTGGAAGCAGCTCCTCATTTCCACACTTCTCAGTTGTCTTAATTTAAGGAAAAGAACACAAAGGTGCCAGAACCAATCCTAATGGAGGGATCAGAAGAGGTGGATGTTGATGAAATTTTGGCATCATGGAAATTTTGCTAATTGGTACAGTATCTTGTGTCCTGGAAGGAGTTTACGTTGTATGAGAACAGTTGGGTCACCACCTGTGATTATTTTAATTTGTTGTAAGTTGGTAGAAACTTTCCACGCCCTGCACCCTGAAGCTCCCTGTCCTCCCCCAAAGATTGCCACCCTATTGGCTATCAAGTTGCCAAAAGCCAATAAGAACGCCAATCTTAGATCGGTGTATCCCCCCTTTAGGTTGGGACCACCTAGTGCTAAAAAAAATAAGAACGCCGCTCTCACCCAAGTCACTGGTGATGGTGCTCCCCTGTCCAAAGAGATGAGGATAACGTAAGTCCTTGGGAGCACTCCCTGCATCTTAACAATGAGAAGTTTCCATTCACGATTAAGAAGGAAATATGAATGTGGCTGTTCCTCTCGTTTTCCAAGGCGATCTAGCCCATGTAACAGATGAGAGGTGGGTGACGCCTACCCTTATAGATTGCTCCCCTAACTCCGCTTCTCATCACCCAATAGTTGATGCATAAAATTGGGGTGTGTGTCTAGAGTTGGCGGTGGTAAGAAGCCATTACCAGCGCAAAGTCCATTATTGCTCCCCTATTCAGTAATCTCAGCCACCAAATTAGGTTTTAGTGATGATAAATTGGTATCCAATGGAACCAAATTGTTTATGGTGTGCCCAGGGTTTATCCCGCCAAATTTGTTTATTCTCCTTCAGAAAAGGTGAGCCCATCCTCAACAAGTGCGGCATGATAAACCCTAACAATATACACTGGGACCTCCCATATCTACCCTGGCCATGGGTGCAACCAGCCGTTCACTGGAAAAATTGTCATCATCCCCCAAGTGCTATCACGCTGGGACAAAAATTTAGTGTGCAAGTTTGAGACTATTTTGGGTGGGAAGGGTGAGACTGATTTTATTATCATGAATACTTTGGAGTATCAATCTGCCAGAACCAAACATGATCAAGTTTACCATGTTTAATGCAGATTTAAATTCCTCAAGCCCAGAACTTAAGGCAACAGTCCCCCACAGGTCCTGTTGTCAGTCAATTTTTCCTTTTTTAAAAATAAACAGATCTTTGCGTGAATTTTTTTATTTTGATATTTGTCAGCCGCATTATCTCCAGATTCCATGTTTCCTGGTCTTCATAATGAGTGAAATATAGTGGCCTTAATTACTACCATGTTTTCTTACCTACTGGAATGGGGATATTATTATGGTGATCACTAGAGTTGACCCCCATTATGGATGCCTATGGCTTCATGATGTGGCTGTGAACCTTAAAGTGATTTCCACCCATTGGACTATAGTTCGCAATCCTTCCGCACATTTGACCATTCATGTCCCCAGAGCGGATTTAAGCCCCCTGGGGTGACTAAGAAACCAACTGCCGCGGAACCTGCAGCCGCTACTCTTGCAACTGTTAGATTAATGGTTGGTATGCTTATAACAGTAAATGCCAATCGTCATCCATCAGTTGTTCCTCTCATGATGAAGTACTAAGTTGTATGGATGGTTATTCCTCCAGTATTTTGGCTTTTGTTCTGGGTATATATTCACCCAGACTGACAGGCTGGTCTTAACTTTATTAGCCAGTGCCATGACACGCAGTGGCATACATCAAAAAAAATTTAGTTCACTCCCCATTCCAGAACAATATATAAATGACTTGGTAGCAGTGGCCTCTATTTTACAGAGATTGGACCTGAAATTGTAGACTTAAAAATGTAAATTCTAAGGATAAAATCCAATTCCTAAGGGAACCTTGTACTCAGAGACTAACACGCCATTGCCCTTTTATAGACAAGAAGCAATAAGGGCATAGTCACCCAATACTACCCAGGAACAGATCCACTGTTTCATAGGCTTAGTCACATTATTAAAATTTTTCTTTGGCAATATAAGAACTGGCTGCCCTCATCCACCCCTAATGGGCAAGAACACACCATTCATCTTTCAGAAGAATGTCAGCGGGCTTTTGAAACCATCAAATAAATCATAATACCACACCTGTCTTGCGCCATGCAGATAAAGGAAAATGTTCATAGTAGCATGTAATGCCTCCAGAAAGGCTGTTGGGGCGATCCTGCTAAAGGAGAATGATGGTCGTGAACTCCAAGTATCATATTTTTCCAGGAAAGTAATGGGTACAAACGCTCATGGGCAATCTACAACAAGGAATTGGCTGTCATCACCTGGTCAATGATGCACTGGTTATACTTGCTACAGGGAGTAAGATATATGGTGAAAGTGCACACAGACCACAAGTTACTAATATCTCTTATAACTGCAAAACCTGATGCACATTTAACTTAAACTTACCAGGACCTCCTCAACTTTGTTTTTTAAAGTTTGTTTGAAGGTCGACTCACATATTACTGAATATACTGAGCCAAATCCTGTCTACTAGAACCAGTCCCATGGAAGACGCAGAACTGGTAACAGTGATTTCCATAGAGCAAGTCTTAGAGGAACCATCGATGGAAGCAGATTTTCATCGCCACTATCACAATTCTCTCAAAATCCAAAACCCCCATTAAATCCACAATTGAATTAAACATTAGACCAAATCCCCAACTCAGCCTCAAACTCATTAAACAACCCCAAATGGTAAAAGTGAAGAATTCCATTCTAGACATCTAGTACTAAAAAAAGGTTCCATCCTAGATGCCGTACTGAACAATCAATCAGAAAATCTAAAAGTAATGCCCTAAGTGATAAGACACCGAAATGAAAAAGCCCCTCTAGATGTTACTTACAAAAGAATAAAGTGATTTACTTTCACGATTAGATATTGATAACCTGAAACTCTACGTTCACATTTTAGTAAGGAAAACATGATCTGATGACCATGGAGCACCTAAGCATCAAAAAATGCATCAACTTGATAAAACAAGAATATGACTGGAATTTATTACAAAGGATGTTCCTGCCTGGGTGTAACATGCAATTATCTATGCGCAATTTGAAGTCAGACATAATGGGTAAGAACGGAATATTGCACCCACTTAACAGGTGGCAGGACCTTAGATGTTGGTATCAGTGGACTTCATGAGCTTTTATTTCCCATTACTATCACTATTAGTAACACGATTTGCCACAAATTATCCAAATTTGACAATCAACCAGGAAAATGAGCAGATTTGTATGCACCAACACCAGCTGGGCAAAAGTGGCCAGCAAAAAAGGCCCCAAACCCACCCAACCTGTCAGAGAAAAATGCCCTGGCAGTATGTTGGGACAACCCCCCCCCAAAAAAAAAGGGTGAGCATAGTGCCACACCTGGAGTTTTGAAATTTTTACAAAAAATGGGCGCTTTCAAAAAAATAAAACATTCTCTACCCTTGTCCTCCCTTGAGCATGGCCTTAGAATTATGGTCAGTTATACCTCCCTTGAGTCATGGGAAAAAATGGGAGAGGCCTTCTCCACAATTTTCCTGAACACCATCTCTGTAAATTTTAAAAATTTAAATAGAGGATGGGTGGATGTCAGGTTCATGACCGTGGAGGAAGTGGTGGATGCAGCAAAAACCAAATTTTCTGTAAAAATTAACAACAAAGACTGCATTATCTGCATGGTGCGCACACAATGGAATGAGGCAAATCACCTATTCATTGTATTCAACTGACTCCCAAGCACTGTGCACTGTGATATCCTTGAGGACAAGCTCCGCGTGGGCCTCAAAAGTTATGGCGAAATTAAACAATTTGAATTTGAAAAATTTCCCCTCCTGCCCCACCTATGCACAGGGAAGGCAACAGCCATTATTGAACCTGACCAGGACGTGGTAGAAGATATCAACCTCATTCAATGCACGGTGACCATCAACCTCCCTGATGGCAGCATATCTCACCCCTTCTGCATCACACCAGAACACACCCCACCTATCTGCGGCTTTTGCTCAGCTCTAGGCCACAAAGACCACGCGTGCCCTGTCAAATGTGGGGTGGAAGCACCAGAATTTTGTGAGGACGATATGGATGAAATGAGCCCAACCTTTGGTAAAATGAAGGACGCAACTTACGCCTTCCATTGGGGTGAAAGATCCAAAATTACTTTAGTCAAACCCATTTCATGCAAGGATCGTCATCATGCACAGGCTGCCTGCAAGCAGGCTGCGAGTTCTGCCAAAACCCAAGCCCACACCACAATCTCCCTGGACCAGATTCAGTCAGATGCCATGGCAGCGCGGCGAAATAACCTTTCAGATCCCCCACATAAAATCCAACAAAATCAAAGCAAATTTTTCAAACACAACCAATCAAACGCCTCCAACCACACTGAAGCAGAACCACCATGCACCACTGTGAATCTCCTACCCAATCACACGTGGCCAGTGACAACATGGTTCATGAGTACAATATGGAAGATCATCCCAGCCAATCACAAAGTGACAACGCTCCCGCACAAAACCCAGTTGCCCCAACACCTAGCTTCTGCACATCTAGCCCACAGGTAAGCAGTGGAAAATTTTATGCTGGTGGGGCACAACACAATCAACGCCAGAGCCAAAGTCCACGGAGTAATCTGAGACCAAAGAAACCAAACAAAACTGACGCTACAACCACCAAGCAACATGCTGGAACCATTCTGGCTGATCAACCCAAACTCATAGTATGACCCATGCTGCTAGGGAACGGGGTGACCCCAGTGGGTCGCCCCAACGTTCCTGTTGTGTGGATTACCACAATCACCATAGGGATGCTCAACATTGCGGGAGACAAAGCCCCCATGTCCCAGGCCAAAAAATGGCTTTCCTGCGCAATATCCCCATGGACATCTTGGCCATCCAAGGACCCCACTGTCCACCGGGGGAGGAGGAGTCATGGTCAACTATGCTCCTCCCAACTAAATCCTTTTGGACGTACCACTGTGGGGTGGTAATTTGATCCAACCGCAATCCTCCAGTAAATATCCAAAGCACATTCTCCCTCCTGGAGGGACAGCTGCTTCTAACAGATTCTGAGTGGAATGGAGAAAATCTTGCTGTGGTGTGTGTATATGCCCCAAATGATCCAAATGACCACCAAATTTTTTCAATATCCTCTTGATCCCTTTAACCAAGACAACGTTTTTTGTGGGAGATTTCAATTGCTGGCTTAATCTCATAACTGACCAATGGCCTAAAAAAAGGCCATACCCCGCGGCCACATGGAGCTTCACATACTAAAGGCAACGCTGGTACTGTATGACACCATCCCCAAACAGGCCACCACTCTGGCCAACATGACGAGGCCCCACTACAACAACAACCAACTGATCTCAATGACCCGGATTGACCTGATGCTCACCCCTGTAGACTTCTGTCACTGTGTATCAAATTTCACAACAACAATTATCCTCCTCTCTGAACACCAAATGGTCTCAACACAATTATCATCCGTGGCGAAATATTAAAAGCCACTGACCTGGCACAAAGTTTACCCAAGCATCATCCATATTCATGAAATTAAACTTTGAATTGAGACGGTGATAACAACACAGACAAAAAAACAACCACCCATGGGGAACCCTATCGCCAAGTGAGAAATTTTCAAGACTAGAGGAACCAAGAAAGCCTGTCACTTGAACTCCAGAAAGCTGGCCATGACGTCTGCAACAATCAATAAAGCTATCTGACAGCTTCAACACTTAGAAAACAACACACCCCACGAGGGATACAGCCCTCAATGGGGACGCCTGTGGCTCCAAACATCTGCACAGGTCAATGACCTCTTTAGAAAACACCAGCACTATATTGAAGTATGGCACAAACCAAAATACATTCTATCCAGCAAAACCCACATGGCCCAATTCTTCCGCCGCTTTAAACCAATCTCAATCTCGGTGACCTGCACACAGGTCCATCGAGCAGATGACACACTGGCATCTACACCATCTGAAATATTGGCCAAATTACACCAATTTTACACCAACCTGTACATGGCGCATTTCGCGGCACCTATCAAAATAAAATTTTTTTATCATCTGATAATATTGACAAAATAGCTGATAAACCAGACCCTGCTGAACCCATCACTATAGAGTAACTATGGGAGGTAATAAAAGCAACTTCACGCCACAAGTGCCCTGAGCCTGATGGCATCCCATATGAATTTTACAAAAAGTATTTTGATTACATCGCACCAGTACTACTAGCAACTATGAACAAGTGCCTGGAGGACACAGCCCTTCTACCTGGCGGCCAAGATGCATATGTGGTCACACTCTTCAAAAAAGGAGACCAGGCAGACCTAAACAATTGGCGTCCAATTGCTCTTACCAATACTGATACTAAAATACTAACAAAAATCTTAGCTAAGCGTCTGGGATACATTGCACAGACAACCCTCTCCCCCCATCAGTTTGGCTTTATCCCCAATCGTTTGATTTGGGATAACATTCACACCATAACCAACATCTGCCAAGCTAACCCCACAGGCGCCCTTGCTTTCCTGGACCAAAAGAAAGCATATGACTGAGTGCACTGGGATTACTTGGAACAATGTCTAAAGTCCTTCAACCTACCATCCCGCTTTATAAACTGGGCGCTCCTCCTAAAACGCTTGGCCAGGTTTGCAATCAGAGGCCCAGGTTTCCTAACCAACACCATCACCCCACAAAGGGGCCTCAAACAAGGCGACCCGCTTAGCCCCCTACTATAAATTTTCAGCCTTGACCCTCTTCTCCGCATAGTAAACTCCAAGCTCTCTGGAATCTGGTTGGAGGTACAACTACCAACCAAAATGCTCGCCTTTGCTGACAACTGCGTAGTCAGCATCTCTGGCAATAGGGATGCCAGAGCAATTGAGCGCATTATTCACCAATATGAGTCAGTGAGTAATGCCAAGATGAACGAACAGAAAACAGAGGCAATTTGGGCAAAGTCAGCTCAAATTGGACCCCCCCTCCCACAACTGACCAAACCAACCCACGGCACACCCTACCACAAGACAAGGACCTACGCCAATGAAACCACTGTGCTTACCCTTCGCACCCCACCCCGCCACCAACCCAGTCCATCACCTGGGAATATGGCTTGAGGCTGGTGGATATGCACTTGACACCATTGAAACCAGCATTTTGGACAACATCACAAAAGAATGACAAGTATGCGGAGGAGTAAAGCTAGTCTATCTGGAAAGGTTGTGTTAGCCAACTCTCTGATCTTATCAAAGTTATGGTTTGCTTCTCACGCAGTTCCTTTCTCTATCAACTTTACCAACGCAGTCTACAAGCTCCTGCATAACTGGCTGTGGTCTGGATACTGCGCACTAGTCAGGCTGGAGACCATGTACAGTCCACGGAAGAAAGGTGGGATGGGGCTGCTCAACTTCATGGAATGAGCAACACAAATCTTTGGCTCATGGATAGCTATGGCAACGTCGCCCAACCCGCTTTCCCCCCACTGAGCCAAGGCAGCCCAAACCAACTTTGCAAGTGCACTACATCTGAGGTGCCCATCCAACCCTACAACACTGATGAAGTACCTAAAAACACATCCAACAACCACAGGACCGCACAACACCAACCGCTACTTTAAACGCGTCAAGTACACCCTAATACAAGGGGATTGGAGTTTCTCCTATGCACAACAATCTGAAGACACTAACCCGCCAATAGAGTATATGCGACTCACAGAGGACAAATGGTAACCAGCGCACCCGCCCCACTACCACCCTTCCCTCTATCCCAGATTGACTATCTAGATTACCAAGACGTCCCATATGACTTGCGCACCCAAAGGAAGGTGTGGGACCTCATCACTTTCTCCCTCTTATCCCCACAAGTGAGCTCCACAGTGTGGCGCTACATGCGTCATATGTTTAGAACAGCTGACCGCACCTTCTCAATGTTCAAATCATGCGCCATCTGCGGCAGACCCAACACGCTGGCCCACCGCCTGGAAGAGTGCCCGCCGTCCAAGCTTATCTGTGCCAATGTGATGTACTTATTCCAGAAATCACCATCAGCTAAATTCCGACTATCCCGCGATATCCTAGCACTCAACACAATCTCATCTATCCCCCAGACGATAAGGGCTTTAATCGTGAGTATTGCAATATGGTCCATTCACAAAATTGCCCTCGATGCTTTCAACGTGATCTTCCACAACATTAACCAAGCTATCGTCAGGTTCCACAGCCATTTGGTTGACCACTTCCAAGCCTGGATATTCGGATCACTAAAACACAATTGGAAGAAACAGATGGGTAACTGGCTACCAATCTGGTTCCTTCGATGTGACACTGAAAACCTCACAATCTCTATAGGCGGTACACCCTACTAGCCCTTGAGCTGTTAAGTCTCTCAAGGTCATAGTCACCAACAACCTGTGGCTACTAGCCACACCCAAGTGTACCATGTCTTGTCTTATCTCTCTGGTTCCAATGCTTAGTGTGCTCCCCCCTCTTTACTTTCCTTTCCCACATATCAGATGTGTCAGTCCCCTGGTCGGCCATCCTTGAATAAATAAAAACCATGAAAGTTGTTGATGTACTATCACCAATCCAATGGAAAATTGGAACGGACCAACCAGTCACTCAAACAATACCTCTATTGCTACTCCACTGCTTCCCAGGTCACCTGGGCGGCCAACCTCCCCTTAGATGATTCGCATACAATAACTCTTTACATGCATCAACATGGATGTCACCAATGTACGCCACCTGGGTTATAACTCCGCCTTCTCTTGAATTAATAATATGCATGGACATTACTAAGTTGGACAGCTTTGTGATGCATAATTGGAAGATACACCAACAAGTGCAAAAGAAGCTGACTAAGGATGCCTAGGACAAAAAATGTTTGGTGACCGAAAAGGCAGAGCAACCCCATGCTACCAGGCAGGCGACCTCATAATGGTGTACTAAAAGACTTTTCACCTTAAGGTTCCATCTCAGAATCTGGCCTAAAAGAGAGCAGGTCAATTTCCCATCATTAAGGTTCTGGAAAATGTATCTTTACATATGATATCCCTCCTAATTAAAAACATATTACTTAACACGCTTCTGTGCTTTTTCATTCAGGGCAAAAAACTTGTGGAAGTCAAACCGATACTAATAGAGGGGCATTGATTTGAGGTAGAGGAGGTCTTGAATGCCCACAGAGGTAAGATTGGGTTTAACAATTAGTAGCTTGGAAAGGGTATTCAGCATACAAGAACAGCTGAACCGCTGCTTTGGATTTTACTAATTTCTTTGCTTTTGCAAGGACTTCCACGCCAAAAACCCAATGCACCTGCTCCCTCCCCTACAAGGCCTATTGCCATTATGGCCATCAAACTCCCCTCACCACACAAAGATACGCGTTGGTAAAAGCCTGGAAGAAGCGGGTAGACCCTGTTCTTCTAGGAAAGGGTAATGTAAGGGTCCCTGCTGCTGCCAATATATTGGACAAGTCGATACTTTATTCTTTAAAGGAAGTGGAATGCCACCCAAGAACTACCAGTAGAGAAAATAGTGCACTTTTGCATACCCTGGGTTAATGATGGGCGGCTGCCACCATCCCAAAAACATAAATTATTCCACCCCAGACTGACTATTATTCTGACTTCCCCATTATCATTATTGATTCCGCTGGGGCCTATTTTGACAAATTCAAGAGTGTGCTGAGAATTTTTTAAAAAATCAGCAGATTAAAGTTAAATCCCTGAAAGGATCAAAACCATTGCACTTGATCTATGGAAAAACCTCAACGCCTGAACTTATTATACCAAAGACATTAAAAATGAACAATTTTTAATTAACAAACCAATTTTTATATGGAATGAATGTTGGTGCTCACAAAATTGGCAAAGATTTCCAAGTCAAACTGCTAAAAAGACATCTGCCATTTCCAAGGACACCGTAGAACAGGATACTGAGTAATGATCTTGTACAAAGTTCTTGGCATCCTTAGAAATATCTGTTTATCCAGTTTTCCTCAAAGTTTTAAGCCATCCCTCCTCCTACCCTTATGAGCACAAAACTGGCACTCTGCCTATGGTATATTGCAATGTTAGTTTGTAACATCTGATATAGGAAATAATTTTGACTCCAGAATTTTCTTATAATATTATAAAAATTTTAATTTTCTTCTTTAATAAAACAGCCAAAACCTATGAAGGTCATTACTTGATTTCTTCTTGATGGCAATGTTCATTTCACTGGTGTTCTCAGTGCTAGCATACCTTGGCGGGGAGAATAAAGAAAACCACCTTAGAGAGTTGCAACAACCATTTGCTAAGAGTATTTTCACGCTGATTCTCGCCCTGAATCTAACCTTCAAACATCTAATTTGATCCACAACAACCAAGATAAAACCAAAGAATTTACCACGGTAGATTGGATTTTGAAAGATATAGCAAATAAGAATTGACAATATGGAAGCTACTCCATATTTATCAGGTGTGAATCCAGACTAACCCTAGTTTTGAATCCAATCCTCACCCTGGATATTCTAAACAACTGGCCCACTCAGTCCAACCAGCCTCCCCTCAGTGCAAGAGGCGTGGTTGAGATTACTACCCATTCTCAGTCTATTGGTTTAAATGGGGATGATCTTCATAGATCAGTGCTTCCCTCACCTGTCCCTACTCGGATCTCGTCCTAAAATAATCAAATTGGTGATGCCATGTGGACTAAGGATGCTATTGTTGGTATTGGAGTACCCTCATTGGAAGCCAAGTCTTTCCTTAAAACGTCATATGTCTGACAGATTGCTACACTTAAGAAATTTAAAGATAGTTCTCAGTACATTTTAGTTTTTATAAAAATATTGAATTTGTACATACTTTATTAATTTGAAAGAGTTTGATCCACATTCAGAAGACATTAAAAAGCTTTTATGCCATCTGAACTTGAAGCCTCGTTTTTTCCATTGTTTGCTTTTACCACTGAATTAGGGATTAATTAGTATCTATTTGGTTTAAGATTTTCACTTGGGGATTCACCATGTACCATTTTTTTCAAAGGAGGATGCTCCTATTTGAGCCCTCAGTTAAAGGGGAATTTTGACCTTTGTACAATTTTTAAAGAAATGTCTATATTAACACAGAGCTGTATGATTCTCTGCTTATACTGATCTCTGAATCAGAGACAAAAAAACTGTAATTGGGAGTTGAGTGTAGTGAAGAGGAAGTAAGATAAGGAGTTGCAGCATCTACCCAAAGCTCATTTAAAGTATAGCCTGAGTCCTCCAATTGGTCAATGGCACCGTTTTAGAGTTGGTGCCCTTCATAGCTTTAAATTTGTGCAAGGCCCTACCCAGCTTGATAACTAGAGCCTATGACCTTACATTACCCTTTCTTTGAAAAACTAAGGTCCAATCCCCCTTCAGGGGCATTTTTAAGGCAAAATTCTTTTGTGTGATTGGGAGTCTATGGAGATGATGGTGGCAGTACTAGTTGTGTGATTTGATGGGGCATTAGTATTTCTTCATGAAATTTTGCAATTAATTATGACAGTTTGCAAAATCCTTGGATGAACCCCCACTGTTATTGTAAGTTGGGTATCTTGTAAGCCTTGATTCCCACCCCTCCGGCTAGTATGTGAAAAGTACCCCTACAGGCATAAGATAGGGTCTAGGGCTCCAGAAAATCCCTTATACCAAATCAGTGACCTTTCACATGTGGTAAATGAGCGATGGGTTACTGCCTTGGCCCCCAAAGACCACCCTCTATGTCCCCTTTTTCTCTTCTGCTTATTGAGAATGATAGAGGTTTGTAGGGAGGTAATCCAGTCCAGTGGCCACTGGCATTGCCTAAGGGATCATCAAGCACCCAGCCCAGATACTCAAAATTACTCGGAAGTTGTCAAAATCCGCCCTAAAACTCAAAAACTACCAAACAATTCAGTAAAGCCAGATTAGGAATCTTTATGGTATGATCATGGATTGACACTTCAAGTCACCCAATTCGCCCCTATTTTGTTATAAGCAACTAACCAGATGAAATAAATTCATGTGAAACTCCGTGCATCAATTTGTCAATATGAATGATCTATGCAAAATTGGTTTTATTATAAAGTATTATTCTTTTATTTGGAACCTAGATATGAAAAAGACAATCTACACAGAGCTATTGAAGAGTATTTTATAACAATATTCTTTCTGAGCCAACCAATTTGGCTATACTGCAGGAGCCAGTATAGGCCAGTGTATAAGCTATATTTTGGTTCTCCCCCTTCCAGTATAAAGTCAACCTCCCTTATCTAGGGTAGATTGCCTTTTATTCATTAACTTAGATTTTCATTTCTGATAAAGCATTTTCCCTATTTTACTTTCCATGGAAGTCACCTTCCACATAATACTATTACTTTATCAAGTCAATAGGGTGATTACCACTATCATCTATATGTTTACACTAATGTTCATGGAGTGGATGCTATGATACATTGATCCAACATCACTCCACGTCCTAAAAGAGCTTATGATCATTTGCATTTTTTAATCATATTTTTAATCTGTCAATTAAGCCGCACACCCCTGTGCCATCAATTTACCTTGCCAATCGGCCACTAATTTGGCAAAAATCTATTTAACACATTCCTCACTACCATATTAATCCATTTTTATTCAATAAACAACAGTCATGAAACTCAAATAAGTCATTGCACTTTATGCCTCTCATATCCATGGAAATTGCCCCATTAAGATCCGCGATTTCCCATTGCATCTGTCTGGCTTCTTATGGTGGTCATTAGTATTTAATTGAACTTTTCTCAAATAACCATTATAACCTTCCTTCTCAAAGTTACTAGGCTTAATGTGCCCATCATTATAGGCTCTTCACTGGGTACTGTCACACCCATATTGAAAGTACAGTCTTCTCCCAATCAGCCGTGACCATAGCATATCCTTTCCATGACACCAGATAGTGCATTCCACGTAAACTTTGTACGTCTGAAAACTTTTCCTCTTTAAATTCAGATTTTCCTTCAATCAGGATGAGATCAACCTCTATTAGTTTCTTGCCTTTATATGGTGAGAGTGAGAACATATGGAAAGAGATAGGGATCTTCCAGTGCTTGCAGTTCCAGGTGATAAGCTCAATTGTTCAGGACTTTGATGATATGAAACGTCCCTGCTCACTTGCAAGCCAGTTTCCAACATGGAACTTTAAAGTGCAAGTTTTGGTGTCCACCATTAATAAGCTATCTTAGTTATAGGTAAGAGCTTCATGACATCTTTTATGCAAAATACTTACATTAGCTGCTTTAATCAAATGGTTCTGGACTCTTTGATGATTTTATGGACTTGCAAGACAAATTTTTTCCTTCTGGAATATTGCTGCATGCCTGAGGACCAATAGTAAAGGAGAGGTTGTACCCTAAGTAATATACATGGGTGAAAACCCCATTGATGAGTGGAGGGAGTTATTGTATGTAAATTGGGCCAGAGGAAGGTCAGCTGCCCTGGAGTCCTGGGAGGCGGTAGAATAGCATCAAAGATACTGCTCCAAAGACTTGTTAGTACGTTCTGTTTGACCATCAGATTATAGGTGATAAGCTAAAGATCTACAAGCTTAATCATCGCATGTCGCATAAGACATCTCAGAAATTGCGAGCTAATTGAGTTCCCTGCTGTTTATCGCTTATTAAGGAACGCCAAACAGGGGTAAAGACGTTTGTCTCAAATAACCATTCCATATCCTCGACTTTGTTTATTTTCAGGCAAGGGATGAAGATGGCATTTTTTGTTAGTGATCTACAACTACCATAATCGCATAATACCCACAGGACGTTGGAAAACACACAATGAGATCCACCAGAAGTGAAGTCCAAGGTCCTCTTGATTTTAAAACTGAGATGAAAGGCCATTCCATCCATTTCTGTCTTATTTGAACTAAAATTAATTTTCATTGCTCAATCCAGGTGGGAACCTCTTTTGTGGTTCTTTTCAATCTTAGTCACATTTGATTAAGTTAATGCTTTTTCCACGTAATGGTGCCACATGGTAGGGGATCATGATGTTCCCTTATGACGTGGGAACGTGGGGCAGAGGGAACCCATACTTTGTCACAAAAGATAAATTACCCTATCTTTTTTAAAATACCATCCAGAAGGTGCTTTACCTGCATCAATATTTTTCAAGAAGTTGAGACCTTCAGTATCTGAAGACTAGAATGCCAAAATAGCATCAAAGAGAACCTTCTTTCATGTAAGATGTATTATGGATTGAAAGAAGAGCTTTAATTACCAGCTTAGAAGAGGCGGCAGTGACAATAGGGCTTTTGGACTTTGGGATTTGATTTTAGCTTTATGGTGGGGAAGTAACAGCGGCAATGGCTAGATTTTATAGATGCCTGAACTTTTAAAAGGGTAATTACTGTATTTACGTCAGAGTCTGTATTCAGGGTGGGGCCCAATAAGGGATTCAGGCTTAGGATGTCAGGAAAATATAAGTAGCTCATTTTGAATTCATATTTGAAGTTGAATCTCAATAGACTGCATAAAGTCCTGGTGTGCTCATGCACCAGTTTTTGGGATCTGAAAAGGTAAGCAACTTATGATCCATGCGCACCACCACAGTATCTTTAGAGCCTTGTAAAAGGTACCATCAATGCATCAACAACTTAGAAGCAACATCCAACTCTTTATAATATATGCCCATGAACGCTCCATAACATTAACCTTCCTGGAAAAGTGAGCCACAGGATAGCCCCACCCATTATGTTATTGAAAAAGAATAAAAAAACAACTTCAGAACAGAGGCGATAAAAGCCACAATAAAGGGCTTATTTTGTTTGCATGAGAAAAATAGGGGCTGTGGTGAAAACGTTCTTTATTGCTTCAAACTCTTGATGAGACTTGAAAGTCCAAAGAAAAGTTTGTTTTACTAATGAGGGGTAAAGGGCGAGGACTGTTCTAAAATAGCTGATGAGAACTTCTTTGAAGAAAATGAATGATTCTAGGAATTTATGAAATTTTAAGCATCAGTTGAGTGGCCATGAGCAGATGGCATTAACTGGAAGGCGCAATAACATGACCATCGTTTAGTATCAAATTGCCCAGTAACAGCCTTCATTTTATAGAGCTTACATTCAAATGGCTTAGCAACTAAAACATCTTTGTAAAGTGCTGCCGCCAAAATCACTAGATTCATATATGGTGTTCACAAATGGATGAATGAACTAAGATTTTGTCTAAAAGGGCTATTGCACAGAAGGGACTAGATCCCACATGGCGTCATCAATGTGTCCCTGAAAGACAGTTGGCGCGTTTCTAGACCAAAGGGAATAACCTTAAACTGGTTATTTCATCACAGGTGCGGATTACTGTCAGCTACTCTTAGCCAGACATGACTTGCACTTGGTGGAAAGCATTTACAAGTCAAAATTGGAAGAACTTTGGATTTTAAAATCGCCTAAAAAATTGGGGTCTCAAGTGGTAAGGGATATGGATCTGAGACTAGAACATTATTAGATGCATATAATCCTCACAAGTTCTCAGGATGCCATTAGGTTTCTGTGCATAAACTACTGGTGATGACACAGGGGTTTTTTATTGATCATCCACCACTTCTTTACCATTTCATCAATCCAGGTTTTAACGCTGATCTTCCTCAGTCATGTAGGGGGTATAGGGAGCAATTGACTTGATGAGGTCCACCATCAGCTGAAACCAATGATTAAATTCTGAGTGTTTTGTCAGCTGATTAGCTTTCTACATCATATACCAGCCTAAAAGGTGTGGTAATAAAAAAAAGAAGATAAATCCAGCACAACATCAGTAGAATAGTATTACACTATTGATTCCATGGTATATCTTATTTCCAACAAGGACGGAGAAGGGGAAAATAACCTAAATGATAATCAGAGGTGTAGGCTCGCTTGTTCCGCTCTAAGTTAATACTTAGAAACTGTTAACATCGCAATAATACTCCAAATCACTTGGTAGAATAACTCTAATATTACTGAGGAGTTTGCCACAAATACATACTCATGGGAAATAAAACACAATGGCTTATGCAGAGGAGGGATTAGAATGTAAACACAACAAGCCATGACTGGTGGACTTAAGGTAAAATTAAGATTCAAAGCCTGTGAGATCTGCAGATTAGTCTAATTCAATGTTGTACCATTGTCTACTAAGGCAGTTACTGTTAACATGCGCTTACCCACTGTATTATTAAAGGGGAACAAGAGAGAAGCGCTGTCAAATTTATTTAACAGGTTGACGGAACAAGTAGGCAATCTTGTTTTTTGACTTTGGTCTCTTTTGTACCTTGGTGAATCTGTATATAAACTGGGTGGGCATAGCTGCTGACCTAGCATATGTTAAAGGAACGAATTCAGGATCCTCAAGGTCTAATAAAGGGCGCACATCTAAAAATTCCTTGTAAACTGAATTTTACATGACGTTATTCTTTAACTTGGTGAATCAGAGAGATGTGATAAGCTGTGATTACTGGATCCTCAGGAACTATAGGAATTGTAACCATTCCTTAAAGTTCATTTGTGATATCTGTAAAAGATACTTATTTCTGAAACAAGAAGGTCTCATATGAACCAAAACAAATTCTATAGCACTATGGGAGAGGTTATAGTAGGAATGTGAGAAATCACGAAATTCCTTTTTTGAAACAACGGACCAACAAAAATTATCTGTCTCAAATTTATCATTTGTTGGTTGGGTACCATGTTAGGACCAGAGTAAAGAGAAAACTGGGCTGTAAGCGCAAGTGCCTGAACACCCAAAACATAATCTACAGACTACAAGACAATGTTCTACCTTCCAAGGTCAATCAATGAGAAGTGAGGGAGAAGCTTTGGGATTCCTGAAATGATGAAATTGGGGGTGAGACGTTCCCAGTATTATTTGGGCTACAACTCTTGGAAAGTTGAACAGAAATTTACACTATAGTCTCTCCTACAACTTGAACTATTAGGCGGGCCTTTTTCAAGTCATTACTATTTGGTAGCATAATAATTGTTACTTTTTATTCAGAATAATAATAGAAACAAGAGTTTAAAAAAATTTATATTAAGAAAATAAGTAAACAAATAAACCAGCACCTTACCATAAGTAAGGTCCTGGATTTTAGGGTTGAGCAGTTGAGCAGGTCAGGTTAGATAAACAAAAAAAATTCAAAAACTGGGATGATTAATATACTTGAGGAATTCAAATCAGGTTTAGAACAGTACATTTTAATAAATCCATAACAATTAAATTATCTGATTTTACAAAAATAGAAGAATCTAATTCCATAAAGGAACTTTGTTTTGATTTGACGCCATCTAAACTTGTGGCCTCATTTTATTGGCATTGTTATTTTTACCATCTGACCTAAGGCATACTTTGGATTTGTCTAATAAAAGCTTTTCACCTGGAGATACCCCAAAGTATCAAATTTTTTCAACTAAGGATGATCCTAATTGAGTCTTCAGTTTGAAAATGAAGCTTATGATTCTTGCACCATCTTGGATAAATTTATAGATCTAACACAAGGCTGTCTAGTTTCTATGCGCATACTGCTCTTCTGAAACACAAAAAAGGTTTTGGATTGGGAATTAGGTGTATGTAGGGGGAAATAAACAAGGGGGCAGCATTTACCCAACATTAATCAGTGATATGGACTTAGTACAGTAATTGATCAATGTCAACGCTTTAGGTTGGTGCACTTCCTAATTCTAATTTGGTGTAATGACTTTATCCAGCTTAAAACTGGATTCTGGGACCTTACATATCACAATAGATCAAGGTGCGGAGGTTGTTCACGCTTACATCTTCTAACATCTGTGGTTTAAATGTGTAACCTAAAGGAAGGTAGTTTGCAATTTGATAACCTTACACATGTAGTTAAGGACAATTTCTATAATTCCAACCTAGAAGCAAAAATAATTTTAATTTGAAACAGTCAAATAGTTACTTAGAAAATATGCTAATGTATAAGTAAAAAGCGCTTAGTTTATGAATAGGTTTGTGGCATCCAAAACTGATAAAAGTTTCAAGAGCTAAAATAAACTAGCGATATAAACATTATTTGCTAAAATTAGTGGATGAAAGGTGAGTTGGTATAGCGTTTAACTACCAAACTAAAGGCTCTGAGTAAAAAGTTCTGACCTTTGCATATTATTGGGGTGCCAGGAAAAGATTTCTATTTAGTGTTTAGTAGTGTATACAGCCCAAAATGACTTAATAATGAAAGTTAACCTTAAAAATCAAGTCCTAATCTGGAGGGTAGAATAATTTTGAAAGTGTTGAACCTTTCAGGTTTCATGTCACTGCTAAATTCACTCCTTTTGGTATTGTCCGTCTCCTGGTTAGCATACATTGTTATTAACAAAGATGCTAATATTAATAGTTAAAAGATATATGAATTTCTCAAACTTGTCCAGTGTTGATAAAGGTTAGCCAGATTATGGTTCTTATGATATCAACAGCTGTGATTTAATAATCAGGCACCACTGCCAGATTATTTATTTAATTATAAGAGTTTTGACTTTTTAATACTATGGATTCTGGTGGATTATTTTATGTCAGAAACACTTTATAACTTTTTTACTTAATTAAGCCAGCTTTACATTTTGGCGTTCAGTCCCTATTCAGCTCTTTGAATCAGCCATAGAGTAGCTATTTTGATGTATCGGCTATTTTCAGAGTATTGGGCTACTCCCCAATAGCATTTAATTTTTCAATTTACCAGCAACTAATGCTAAGGATAGATTGACAATTAATATTTCAGTTTTTTAAAAGTTACCAGAAAATAAAGCTGGGGAGAAAATTACATTAATTAAGGTTTACCAGATAATAATACAAGGATTTTTTATCTAAGATTGACAGCTAACGTTGCCAAGGATAAATGATCTATTGTTACTGGTGAACCATGCTAAGTATTTTTGCAAGTATGGATTTTGAGTTTCCAGCGGGTGACGCAATGACATTTAAGGGTGTAGCTTTATATTATGTTTTGTCCTATCCATGAATTAATATAAGCCCAGACACTGTGAAAATTAGTTAGGTGTGAAACTCGTGGCTGCTTATCAGCTATAAAACCCCCACCTTTATATTTAAATAATTATCTCTATTTACAACTTTTACCTTTAAGTTGATCCACTCCTGTAAAGTTATAAATAGTGAAAAGGTCCCCAAGGATTAAATGCTAGATGAAGCATTTAGGGATTGGACAGCGCTACCACTCCCCACCTGGAGCTACCTGGAACCCCTGCGTGAGCTCCCCCAACTGGTTACCTAATAACAAAGTACATAAGGACTAAGCATCCCGGGTAGGGATCACAGGGTCAGTCAAGTTCACCTTGAATAAGAGTGCAGGGACCAATCTACTGATGTCAGTACACCTCATGGTGAAGTTGCTGGTATGATGTCTGGGGAGAATCTGCGGCAAAAATATTAGCAAAAGGTTGCAAAGAAGGCAAAATTGCAAAGGGTCAACAGTCTTCATACTGTTAATCCTGGCACACTAGCAGAGTTCTGGACATGCAAATGGCAAAATTTGCAACAGCGGCGCTCATGGCTGGGATCAGAGATGATGATTATGCCATGCAGGGGATAAACCCTAACCATTATTATAGCATTAGAACCATCACAGCACCTATTGGAAACACTGATATGACTGTGTCTCAGATGAAATGGAATGACATACCGATAATTATTTACCCTGATGAACCAATTTCTTGTGAAGAACCGGAGCAGGTAGAGCAACAACTTTTGAGAGGCTATAAAATGGAAAAGGCTCAGAGGACAATCAAAGTAGTCATTTAAGTCATCAACGAAACTAGGATGTGGCATGGGCTAGTCATCTGGCTCACCATCAATTGAGAGCAGCTCAAATCAGAAATAGTCTTATTGGAATCGCTTTGTGTAACAGTTCTATTGACTAATGCCAAAGTCCTAAAATGGAATTGAAGCTGAAATTAGCAAAGAGGTCAAAAAAAATGAAGAGAATATACACTACTTTATTGTGTTAAAAAGCATAGATATTTATAGGGCGTGTGGGGACATGGTACCTCATGGACCTTTATGGCCCTAGGATCAGGATATTTTACTATCTTCCAAATAGATTGCCTGATTGGCGCCCTTATTGTACTGCATCTTCCTCAAAACCATGGGGTGGGAGCAAGTCCCTTTCAAGATTCAATAAACGAGGATGGTATTCATGAAGGTGATACATTAATTCTAATATGCGTGATGCTTCCCAATAGAATTTAGTTTTGGTGCCTTCAGGATAAGATTCCATTTGCACTGATTTTAGACTCAATCTATTGTGGCTCAATCCAAGAGCATGGACTTCAGCTTGCTCATCATCTCGAATCTTGAAAACACCCCCTCAAGGTCCTGTCAGAGGGGAGTATAGGTTTGAAATATCTGACCATGCACTCAATTCATCATTGTCCCCTGATTGACATTATCAATGGAGTACTAAGAGCTCACCTTGTGAATGACCTTATCAGATTCGGACCAGACAACGTCAAGCTTAATCTGTTGACCTCTGGGTCAATGGTGATAGAAGAGAATGAGGTCACCTAATTGAAAAACGGGTAAGGAGAGTCAGTTGACATTAGATTGGGATGTCTCCATTCTGATGGTGGCGACGATGCCTTTCATGGCTAGGGCTTGAATTTGGAACTTTCATTGGCTAAGTCCATCATGTTAGATTGGAGTTTTCAAAAGTGGAAATTTTGAGCAAAGTCTGAGCGCTACTTGAGAGTTGGGGAGAACGTCCATATAGAGCTTTAAAGTTGGACATTTTAACGTCTCAATGGTAGCTTATCCAGTAGGCAAGAAAAGCGCTGGGTAACTAATCATTCCAGAGCAGGGTTGAAGGCGTCCATCTGTGAAACTGAGAAAAGGGTTCTGATAGCGCATTCTACTGTCCCATTAGTGGATGGGTTATAAGGGCATGTGAAACTTTGATTAGTGCCACAAAGTGAAGTAAGTACTTGAACTACATTAGAGGTAAAATTCAACCCATTGTCCAAAAGTAAATTTTGTGGCATCCATGATGGGTGAAAATGGATTGAATAAGGAAGAGAGCTGTGGCTTTTGCAGTGGCAGCGAGGACCAAAATCGCTTCAACCCATTTGGTTAGATGATCCATGGCTAGGAGGATATTTTTATGGCTGTGCATTCCAGTGGGAATAGGGCCTATCACATCAATTCTAAAGACTTTGAAGGGCCGTTGGGGCAATAAAAAAGTGTTTATACTAAGGACTAGTCCGACCTTGGGATCAGCAAGTCACAAAGGCCTCCAAACCTATTGGATGGTCTCTGCCATTTGGTACCAGTAACATCGTACTTCAATCATCTGCAACTATTCTTAACTGCCCCATGTCCCACAGTAGTATGGCCCTCTAGGATAACATCAGTTCATGAAGAAGGGCAGACACAAGGGAGCAATCTCTTGATGACCCTTAATTTATACCAGCCCTTCCTTGATCTGAGTGTCGCGGGTCATCTTTTGGAGCTCAGCTTGGACCTCAGGAGTTTTCAACTCCCAGCGTTCAGGTTGACTAATCAGGTCATACAGTTGGTCTTCTTCAGGGCTCAAAGCAGCCAGCACTGGCATCCTAGAGATGCTGTTGGCGTTTTGGTGGATCAGGCCCATGTGATTAACAATGGTGGAACCATAGCTCTGCAGCCTTAAGGCCCATATGGCTAGACGGCCATCTGGGTCCTTTCTCTGCTGGAGCCACCATAGTGAGGAATAATTGGTGATGATAAAGTGAGTGCCATAGAGATAGGGCCAAAAAGGTTTGATGGCTAGAAAAACAGCCAGCATTCCCACTTGGTAATGCTATAACTACATTTGGCCTTACTCAAAGTATTGATAAAATAGGCTACTGGGTGGTCGACTTGATTTTTGTTATGCTGGGCTAGGATGGCCCTGACAGTGACGTCACTCACGTCCATGAACAACAAAAAGGGTTGTTTAAAACGTGGTTGGACTAAAATGAGGGTTAGTACAAAGAGAAATACCCAATGCATTGAAGGCCTGATCTTGTTCCAGCCGCCATTCAAAAGGCACGTTCTTCTGCAGGAGTAAATTAGAGGCTCGGTTAGGTTGGCAAACTGGGGATAAATTGACAATAATAACCCAACATGACAAGGAATACCTGAATATCCCTTAGAATCTGGGGGTGCAACATCTTGATTATGGCGTCAACTTTATCCAGTATGAGCTGGATGCCAACTTTTGAGACCTTATTTCTTAGAAACTTCATCTCATACTGGAAGAAGGAGCACTTTGAAGGTTTGAACTTTATTAAAAACTTCCAGAGATGATTAAAAAACTTCTGAAGATGCTTAGAGTGTCCATTAAAAGTTTGTGAGAAGACAGTGATGTCATTAAGGCAGACAAGGACACATGACAGCTTCAAGTCACTGAGGATCCCATACATGGTTCGTTGGAAAGTGGCCAGCGCGTTACAGAAGCCCTGGTGCATACTCATGGGCTCAAATAGCCCTTTGTTAGCTATGAGCGTGCACTTGGCTCAATCTTCAGGGGCGATCTCCACTTGCCAATATCCAGTATTAAGGTCAATTGGTAAAAGTTGTCAGACTTTCTCCTTCTCAACTTCAGAAAAAGAATGTTGGAGTCTGCACTTTTAATAATATTGTAGTTATTGATGATATGAGTACTAATGGCGAAAAGACCTTGACAGAATCTTGGTGGAATCCTAACTATCGGGAAAATATGGTTTATAACCAAAATCAGCTAAATAAGGTAAGAACTGATAACAGGATTGCTCCAACTTCTTAGCTGAATTCGAGGTGTTCATTACCACATGGGTCTAATCACCTCCAAGGTGAGAAGATATTACTTGACAATGATAGGGTGCAAATTAACCAATCATTACCACATGAGTCTGACCAAGCTGAGGTGAGAAGATTTTACTCGCTGATGATTGGATACAATTCATCAAATTGTTACCACATGGGTCAGTTTTGACTCAAAAAATTTTATCTTCGATCTGATAGGCCATAAACCTATATTCCCTTTTTGGATGACTCAGCTTTATATACTTTAACCTCAAAAACCCATGGTCTCATAATTTGAACTAGTTTAAATAGGAAATACTAGTATCGAGGAAAGGACCTTTTTTGGTTTTGCCCCACTTAAACAATAAAAAACATAAAAAACTTTAAACTCGAGTAGAAACCTAGTTTTATTAAGAGTTTATTATTTATTTTAAATTATCCATTGTGGGATCCTGAGGCACATAGCACCAGAGAGCATAACCTTTTCTGGATTCTGACAAAAGTACTGCAATCCAGTGAGCAGTTGGAGAGAGTCATCAATTTGGGGCAGAGGATAATTGTCCTTTTTGGTGATGGAGTTGAGCCATTGATAGTCCATCACCCCCTGATGGCTGCCATCCTTCTTCCAAAGCAGCAGGAGGGGAGAGGCAAAGGGCTGTGAGAAGGCCCAAAGAGTCTATCTTTTAGTAGTTGTTTAAGCTCCACTGCCACCTGGGCTCCTTCAACCTTACTTTTTTTGGTAAGGTTGGTACTGGAAGGGGGAGCGTCCCAGTTTCCACATGATGTGAAACACCAATTATTTGTCCAAAGTTGTAGGTCAAGGTTGAAAATAGGTTTAAATACTCCTTAAACAATTCTTCAACTTTGTGCTGTTTGTCTTTAATAAATTTTTTCTGATACTGTTGTTGACAAGGGCCACTGATGGGGCTTATCCAACCAAAAGTCCCTTAGGCTCCCAAAACTATGTACATCATTGACAGCTTTACTGGTAGAAGGTGACATAGGTGGTGGGACTATTTGGGCCTATTACTCTGGGTCTATTGGTAAGTGTCAGGGTAAATTTTGACATTAGTGGAATTCCAAGATTATAGATATTGTCAGTTAGATCAATATGATATGTGATGAAGTTAGATCGAATAAATGCATATCAAATTAATGATTGTAGTGAAAATATTCCATTAATCGTTTAAATTACTTTATTTGCGATAGTATTCAGTCAATTAATCGCACCAAAACGAATTTATGATGAGACTGAGACGATTCCCACTGCCTTTCAAAATCACATGCAAGTTGCAATACCATAAGCTCCAGAGAAGAATAGTGCACTGTTTAAAATCAATTAAGCTTAGGTAAGTCCAGGAAGTTGGATGGTATATAAAACCAAGGCATTCATTTAGTTAATCTTTGCGGTCAATGAAATTATTCTTATAATGCAAACACTATTAAGGTTATTTACTAAAGTGTTATCATTACCGATCTATCACCCCAGCCTACAAGAAACACCCTTCCAACTTTCTCCTTTTAAAGCCATGTCTTTAAGCAACTCCCATACCAGCTTACCCACCATTCCTTATTCCTGGACACCTCTTGTGTCCTTGTCATACTGGGCTAAACCCCTTGGTTATGCTAACTCATGGTTAGCTACCCTAACCAGGTCAGTAGTACACCAGTCCCTGACAATTTGACTGCCACTATCTACAATAAATATCCCACCGCGTTTTTATTATTGGGGGCTTTGATATATGCCTTGTTGATGGGAAGTTACCAATTTCTGGTGCGGATGTTTTCTCCAGTAAAGAAAGATAAAAGAACTTATAAAGGAGCAGTAGGACCCAGTCAAGTGCAGACAGTTAGTGTGGCCAACCATACACCTATGACTTACCTTATAGTTCCCTTGCAAAAGAAATTATCTTTAGCTGAAGTGAAAGAAGGTCTTACGTTGTTGGGGGCATACTTAAAGCTTATCCTGAGACCTATTCAGATGATGCACAGAAAATTATGGAAGTGGGTTCACAACTCACTGGTGATGCGCTAAGTTAATTTATAAGTAACCTAGAAGAGATTGATAATGTGTGCACTAAATATGAGGAATTCAAAAGTCAATTGTTAGCAGCAGCAACCCACACTAATAC